>CAJHQP010009955.1:0-20353 GCA_905132765.1 Moricandia arvensis
AGCATGTCTTTGATTCACCCCTTAAGTACCTGAGAATCCACTTAACTGCCATCCAGTGATCCATTCCTGGTTTTGACATGAACCTACTCACAACTCCAACTGCGTGAGCTAAGTCTGGTCGGGAGCCTATCATGGCATACATTAGGCTCCCCACATCACTCGCGTAGGGTACTTCATCCATTCTTGTTTCCTGTTCTAGAGCCTCTTCCTTCGTTAAACTCTTCAACCTGAATTGAGTTGACAATGGGGTGGTTACAGACTTAGAATTTTCCATCCCAAAACTCTTAAGCACTTTCTCAATATAACCTTCCTGAGGCAAGACCAACTTTCCTTTCACTCTGTCACGAATTATGTCCATTCCAAGAATTCTCGAAGCTCTTCCCAAGTCTTTCATTTCAAACTCTCTGCTCAGACTATCCTTAACCCTCTGAATCTCAGTTTTATCCCCCGAAGCAATTAGCATATCAATCAACGTACAACAGTAGGAATATTTCTCGGCTCGTATTAACATTTCTCATGTACACACACGAATCATATCCACTTTTCTGAAACTTCTTTTCCTTCATGAAACTGTCAAACCTGAGATTCCACTGTCTTGGAGATTGCTTTAACCCGTACAGAGATTTCCTTAGAAGACACACCTTGTTCTCATCTCCTGGCTTCACATAACCCTCTGGTTGTTCCATTAAGATCTTTTCTTCAAGATTTCCATGTAAAAACGCTGTTTTGACATCCAACTGCTCTAACTCATAGTCCTTGTTAACCACAATTGAGAGCATTAGCCTGATAGAAACATGCTTAACAACTGGTGAGAATAATTCATTATAATCAATGCCTTCTTTCTGTGAGAACCCTTTCGCAACCAACTTTGCTTTAAATCTTTTTTCTTCTACTCCGGGAATCCCTGGTTTCAGCTTAAAGATCCAAACTTACATCCCACAGCCTTCTGATCTTTAGGTCTTTCAACTAGATCCCACGTATGACTTCATTTAAGAGAATCCATTTCATCATCAGCCGCATTGTTACAGTACTTGCTATCCTTGCTTCTTCTAGCTTCCAGTATGGACTTAGGTTCCTCAATTTCAATATCATCTGCCACGGATAAAGCATACGCAACCAGATTTGCATCTCCATACCTAGATGGCGGCCTCACGTTCTGTCTCCGAGTTCTATCTCTAGCAAGCAGGTAATTATCAATAGAGCTTGTAGGTTCAGCATCTTCTACAAACGTTAAACCCTCAGTGTCATCCTCACTCTCGGATTCATCTGATGCTTCCTGATCATATAAACTTCCTCCTGTGCCTGAGGCTTCTCCATGTTCATATCATGTACTGCTAAGTCCACGAATCAGATTTGGACTGAAAGAAACCCTTTTGCCTGTTTTCTTCTTCTGCTCTTCTAAGTCCAGCGAGTTTTCCCCTTTTTCACTTTCTCGTGGTGTCAAGGTATCCTTGTATACCTCATCTTCCATGAACACAACGTTCCTACTCGTGGTGCATTTCAACTCTTCTGGAATCCACACTCTTTACCCCTTTACACCAAACGGGTAACCCAAGAATATTCCTTTAACACCTCTGGGGCTTGTCTTGTTTTGAGTTACATGAACATAGGCAGTGCAACCAAACCTCCTCAAATTTGATAAGTCAGGCTTGTTCCCGGACCATACTTCCTCTGGGAGTTTGAATTCCAAGGTAGAAATCGGTGTCCTGTTTATCAAGTAAACTGCAGTTGAAGTAGCTTCAGCCCAGAACTCTTGTCCTAAACCTATCTCAGCTAGCATACTTCTGACTTTGTCCATGATCGTACGATTCATTCTTTCTGATACCCCATTTTGCTGAGGTGTATAACTGCACGTTCGGTGCCTCTTAATGCCTGCTTTCCTACACAGCTCGTCAAACTGATTGTTACAGTATTCCAAGCCATTATCAGTCCTAAGACACTTAATCTTCTTTTCAGTATGACTTTCTACTGCTTCTTTCTATTCTTTAAACTTTCCAAACGCCTCATCTTTGGTTCTCAAGAAATAAACCCAAACCTTTTTGGAGTAATCGTCTATGAAGCTGATGAAGTATTTGCATCCACCAAGACTTTCTGGTGTAGAAGGTGAACCCCACAAATCTGAGTGTACATACTCTAAGATTTCCTTGGTTGTGTGTTTTGCAGTAGGGAAACTTTGTTTATGAGATTTTCCTAGCACACATCCTTCACAGAATTTCAAACTTCCCACTTCCTTACTCGGAATGTAACCAGCTTTTACCAGTATCTCCATGTTTTTGAAACTCATATGCCCTAGTCTTGAGTGCCATATTTCAGTCTTTGAACTAAGATCTTCACTTACATGAACTTCTCCACGAGATACTTGGCCTTGTAGATAATACAATCCGTTTTCATACCTTCCAGTGATCACCTTCTGTCCATCTTTGTAGAAAGTTACAGCGAAGTCTTCTCCTTCATATTTGCATCCAGATTTTTCTAACATCCCGTAGGAGATTAAGTTCCTACTCATTTCTAGCATATAACGAACATCTTTCAAGATTATCACTGATCCATCCTCATTTGTGATCCTTATCTTGACAATGCCCTTAACTTCACATTGAGTGTTATTTGCCATTAGAACTTTGCCCCCATCTTCTTCCTGTAGATCAAATAAGACTTCCTTGTCTGGAGTAATATGAAAAGTGCACCCGGAATCAAGAACCCAATCTTTCTTTGAATCATATGTGCTTGCTATTAGGACCAGAGGTTGTTTCACTTCTCTTACACTATTAGCAGCTTGTTCATTAGTAACTCTTTGTCCTCTGTTTGGACATTCACGTTTCCAATGGCCCTCTTTACCACAAACAAAACATGCTCCTTTCTTAGTCTTAGAGAATCTACCTCTCGATTATGATCGGTTTCCTCGGCTCTTTGATCTGTAGAACTTCTTACTATTGTTTCCATTTTCTGATCTTTTTGTTGTTCTTCCTATTGACTCAACATATAAGCCTTCTGAATTCGTTTTCCTTCTGTTTAATAACCCGTTTTGTTTAAGTTCAACTTCTTTTGAATATGCAGAGGTAAAAACTTCAGATACAGTAAGAGTGTCTCTTCTAGAACCATATTGGAGTGTATGAACCAGAGGTTCATAAGAAGCAGGAAGACCAGAGAGTAATTGGATGGCTTGATCTTCATCCGAGATGGTAACTTTCAAACTCTCCAAATCAGCTATAAGTTTCAAGAACACATCCACATTTTCTTTGATTGACTTATCTTCTTCCATTTTGTAACAGGAGAATTGCTTCTTCAGATATATCCTATTTGGAAGTGACTTTAGCTGATATAGCTTTTCAAGTGATTTCCACATGCCAAGAGCAGTTTGCTCGTGCATTACTTTTCTCAGAATTGAGTCACTCAGGCAAGTACCTAGTAAGCTTCTCACTCTCAGGTCCTTTTCAGCTTTCTTTAAGTCGATAGTTGGATCCTCACCTTCTGCTTGTTTGTCTGAGGTGGAGTAGATAGTGAATCCATCCACGATAACTGCAAGCAGCCCTTGGATCTCAAGTTGTCCCATCATCTTGAACTTTCACATACCAAAGTCTCCTTTACCATCAAATTTCTCCATATCAAACCTCCCGAAAGTAGGTTCCATGTTGTACCTATGGGAGATATCAATACCAACTGTGCAGCCACAAACCACAAGAAGTAACAAGACTAATCACCAGTACAACGGATCCAAACCAACTAGCGACACAGATAAGATCTCTCTCTTCTTCCTCTAACCTGAGTGCTCTGATACCACTTGTTGAGTTTTAGATCTAAATCGAATGTCACTTTGTCTATGATTTTGATCTCGTCTTATATGTTTGCTTTAACCTAGGTATGATCTATCCTTATCAAGCAACACACAACAAGCTTTTTGTTTACCCGGTGTTCGAGATTCTACTCACCGGGGAGGGAAACGGAATCCCTCAACTCATCCACTATAGATCGTGATCACATGAACAAGATAACACATACAAGAATGTGAATCAGAGGTGATTACTTGCTTAACAAGTTATGAGCTCACTTATCACTTATAAGGTGAAATCGGAAAGCTGCTGCCGGAATGGTAAATCCACCATGTACCGCTTTCACAGCTCCGTCGAGTATGACCACCGCGATCTTGAGCTAAGTCACCTTCTCCTCCTTGTTTCTCTCTCGATCTCGATCTTTCTGCTTCACTCTACTCTGCTGATGATGAAGCTTACGGTTACACTTAACAAACCTTATCCGTTTAACAATGAAACGTTCCGTTTCATTATTCTCTGGTTTTAGGCTGAGACTTGGGCCTGTTCTTTTTCTCTACAAGTTTCGATCAAACATGGGCCACAATAAGAAGCCCATTAGAGTTTGGCTGAACCGTAACCCACACGATTGATAATAATAAAAAAATCATGGGTAATGGGTCGGATCCGAGTATTACCCGAGCCAAGTCGGATACCCAATATAACCTAAAATCAAGTTTCACACATTTACATATATACCATTAATTTATATTCGTTACACTCATGGGTATCGAGTCGAGAGAAATTCAAATTCCTAAATTTCTTCCAATTCCCAAAGTACGAACCTTAACTTTTTGATTTGTCTTCTCCATTATACCAAACCGAGAGTTGTGAAGGTCTCTATAAAAATAGAGGAACTAGTGTTATTATAAAGCTTAACGATGAAATCGATTGTCTTCTGTCTCAACCCTCTGCATCTTCAAGAATTCATTCGGAGGTGAGCAACGATTTCGATTTTTTGATTCCTTATTTGTGTTATAACGATTAAGTTATATAGATTTTGATTGTTTGGTAAATTTGATTCCTTATTTTTGTTTATGTATTATGTTAGTAAATATGGAATCGCATCTAGTAAATAAAAGAATCTTATATTTAAATTTATTACTTATTGCATGACACATGATTATTATAATTTATATATCTAAAGATAGATATATTTAAAACTAGATGATAAAAATATATTTCAAATAATAAAAACTAAATATAATATAAATTAAAATTTTAATTATAAAATATAATTTTAACTTTATTGAAATTTAAATAAAATCAAAGTGAAATTGTTAAACAAAATAAAATAAATAAAATAGCAAAAAATATTTGTGATCTATGTTTCTAAACCGATAAATTTAAAATATAAAAATTTAATGCCTTATTGTAAGCTAATTTTTTTAAGAAAAGAATATTATATTTAAAATTATTATTTCTCCGCATATCGCAGAAAAACTCCTACTGAAAAAATAGTACCCAAGTTAAGTTTGTCATCTACAAAAAAAAATGTTAAATGAGAGGAAACAAAGAATCATTTCTAAAATCCTAATTTTTTTTTGGAAAAAAAAAGTATATGCACAATTTATTTCTAAATTTTAGAGATCGTAGAAAAAAACATACTCCCAGTGTAAGTTTTGGTCGTAAGCTCCAACCCACACTGAATGAGTCCATTTTGGCAATTGTATGACCTCAAACCAGTAACATAACTCTCATGAGTATTTTAAGGAAAAAAAGCCTATTTCAACATAAACTTTACGTGTCGTGTCTATTTATTTCCGAACTTTAAAATAGTGCATATTTCATACTGAACTAAACAAAAATTCAAAAATACAACATGGATTTTATGTGTCGTACATTTTCATTCTCAAACTTTATAATAGTGCATATTTCATACTAAACTAAGCAAAACAAAATACTACATGAATTCTCAAAATCATTTGTATATTAACATCAAAAATATTAGTCTCCCGTTAATTTGATTTAAACGATGTTATTTTGGATAAAATATATAAAATTAAAAATTTAAAAACATTAAATAAACTCTCAGAATCGTGCTTATATATATATTGACCGTCAAAGGTGTAAGTCATTCGTTAATTTATGAAAACAACGTCATTTTGGTTAAATTCTGTAAAATTAAAAATTAATTTTTGGAAGATTCGAACTCTCACACTGATGGACAAGTAAGAGCATATTAAGTTCTAGACGAAAATAACTTTTTCGTTTTGATTGTGTAAACATTAACTTATATATAAGTTTTAGTTTAATCAAATAAATGTTATTAATTCTTTTTTTTAGTTTTATCAAATAAATCTAAAATTATTTATGTTTTTTATTTAACTTTAAAATCAGTATTTTATAAGTTTAAATTATTTATATTAATTTAAATATTTATTTTATACTTGTCGACCAATATGAGAGTTCGAATCTCCCAAAAGGTAATTTTTTTATTTTAAAGAAATTATCCATAATGATGTGTTTTAATTAATTAATAGATGACTACCACCTTTGACAGTGAATATATATAAGCACAATATTGAGAGTTTATATAGTATTTTAAATTTTTAATATCACAGAATTTATTCAAAATGACGTTGTTTTGATAAATTAATGGAATGACTAGCACCTTTGACGGTATAAGCACGATTTTGAGAGTTTATAAGTATTTTTGAATTTTTGAATTTTTTTTTGTTTAGTTGAGTATGAAATATGCACCCCTATAAAATTCGGGAATGAAAAAGCACAACACGTAAGGTTCATGTAGTATTTTTGAGTTTTTGCTTAATTCAATATTTAATAAGCATTATTTCAAAGTTCAAGAAAGAATACGCAGGACCCATAAAGTTGAGGTTGAAACAAGCCTTTTTCACAGTATTTTAGTGACTTATTCACTTTATATTCAAGATAACAACATACATTACAAACTTAAGGCATCTCCAATCCTACTTTATACTTTACTCCGAATTGGAGCGAGAAATAGAGTAATGAACAAAAAAAATTACTCCATTCCATAATTGTTTTTATTTTTTGTTGTTTACCCTATTTTTGAGTAAATATGAAGTGGGGATAGAGATGTTCTAACCTACGTTACCTTGCCAAGTCACAATAACGTTTCAACCGTTGAAAAGAAGCATAGGGTACATGTATTTTTGCAGTTTACTTCGTCTTCGCCTCTTGTCACACGGTGGAGCACGTAACTGTAATGTGGCCGAGCCTCCTCCGCAGCCAACATATACAGAATGGAAATGACTGAAATTTTGTTTAGGGACCATCTTTGGCTCAACACATATCACTGCATCTTTGTACCATCTCTGTTTGTTTTTTTCGTCTCAGTTTTGCGGCATGATCTGTAACAACGAAGATGCTATGAAGGAGAAACGTTCAGCCATCAGGAAACACGATGAAGATCCAAGGCCAGCAGAGCTACTTACCAAGATGATAGACAAGAATGTGAAGAACAGACTTCACTCAATCAAGATGGCTGGTATCCACAAACACAGTAACAGAATCCAACAGTGGTACATGTAAGTGCAAATATGACACCACAATTAAGTAATGCAGAAAGTAAACCAAAGACAAAACAATACAAGCAACCACTATGCTTTATTAGAATCTCCTTTTAAACAATTTTTACAAGACTTGCTTAATCAGCCTTACACAGTCTGTTAACACCCTAACAACTAGTACTGAAAGATTCTTAAGCTACCCGCTTGTATCTCTCCTCCGTCACGTACTTCGGCAACTGCTTCAGCACGACCAAGAACACATCAAGAGATTCTCTCTCTATAAAATCAGTCTATGTGTCTCTGTCTAATTACAGACGACCCCATAACTATTTTATAGTTATTCTCCAAGTTCCCGAAACCCTAGTCTCCAAGGAACCACAATATGGACATCTTCCATATCAATAAGTGCAACTTTCATTTTCCACGTTCCATCATCCTTGCTCTCTCTTGTTCACCAGTAGCAACTTCCCTCAGCTTGCTAACTTCCTGCTCAAGAAACTTATTCTTCTCTTTTACAGCCGCAAGTTCTTCAACCAACTTGCTTTGCTTCTGAGCCACATCCTGCTCACGACTCTGCACCAGATCGTGTTGCAATCTTAGATTCTCATCCTTGAGATTCAACCACTTATCATACAGAACGTGATACTCCTCAGTGTTTGTACCACTATCTGAATCAGAAGATTCACTAGACCCATCCTTGTAAGCACCAAAAGCAACAAGATTCTTCATCACCTTTCCATCTTCTTCAGATTCTGAATCATCAGATGACTCCAATGAAACTCCTTTTCCCTTCTTTAAGTTCGGACATTCACGCCGTGCGTGTCCAACACCTTTACACTCAGGGCACTTTAGTTCCTTTCGTTGTGCAAGAGGACAGTCAGCCTTCACATGACCTACACCTTCACACTCGTAGCACTTGAGACTTTCTCTTCTTTTGTCACGCCAACTTCTCTGTCGACCATACTGATTCTTCCCACCAGAAGAATTCATCATCTTACCAAGATTTCTAGCCAACATACCCATGTCATCTTCAAGATTCGCAGATTTATCACCATCTTTATTAACTACAAGCGTGGTGTGGGATAAGTTTAATCCTTAAGTTGTTGTAGTACTTAAGGTGTCAATCCAAACTCTAGTGATTCTAAGCACTAAGAATACAGATCATTTGGCTTAATCTAAGTGCAATCAAATGAGGTTTGTTGTATCAGGAAACAATGTGAAATGATCAAGTTTTAATACAAATTAAACAAAGAAGAACCAATGGGTATTTAGGCAATTGATTTCAGGGTGGTAGTTCTAAATCAAGGTGTCTAACTTCAAATAAACACAACTTTCTATAGGCCTAGATCTCATTCAATATAGGTTAATCCACTTTCGATGGTAGAAACCCTTATGCTATTATGAACTAAACATCAACTTCCGTTCGTTTTGTTCACTCAAACATACATTAAGATTTAGTCTACTAGCCATCTAGCAATCTAAACATCAACTTCCGTTCGTTTTGTTTACTAGAGCATTACTAAGTTATTTCAAGCATTATGCAAACACTTTCGATGCCCTACAAACACTTAGGATCTAGATTAAAATGGCCAAAATCAATCTAGCATTAAGAACACTTAGTAAGCATAGAAATTTAAGTACTTTACCATTAGAACATCTTAACTCTTTTCTAACCACCCATTAATCTACCTAACCCATTGATCCTAAGGATGACTACTCACTAATCATCTTGCTTACACTTAATCCCATGATGGATAGAAGCATAATCAATATGATATAATATATGAAAACAAGAAACAGAATGTAGATGAAGAGAATAGCTAAAGAAAACAAGACTTTATAACACAAACTTTAAGAACACTTAAGAATAATAAGAACAATTATAAGAACTCAAAAATAGAATGCAAAACAAGACTTAAAATGAAAGTGATAGACTCTATTAGACAGAAGAAGACTGAGAAGGAGATGGTGTGTTTTGCCATGGGGTTTGGGGTTCTATTTATAGGTGAAGAACAACCCACCCCCCATGTTACAAAGTTAAGATCTAGATCTAAAATAAAACACACTCATTGATGTTTCTTCCACTTTATCCCATTTGCACACACCTTTTGACCCTTCACAAGGCAAATGTAAACTTGGCTCTTCAGAAAAGGTAGAGAAAGTTAGGCCACTTGATCCACCAAACTCGTCCAGCACATGAAAAGTGACACAGGCTGTCTGGATCGATCGATCGGTTTTTTGTCCAAAACCGGATCGATCGATCCGTGTGTATTTCTTCGAGCAAAAGTTATATTCAATGTCCCGATCGATCGATCCATTTTTTTCGTATAAATGGATCGATCGATCCATGCCCAAATCGATCGATCTGGACTTCAGATCGATCGATCACTTTACCATTTTGCTCTCGGCTTTCTTGGATCGATCGATCCAGTTTTCCATCAAAAACAGATCGATCGATCCAAGTCTCTTTTTGCTCCTTTTGTGTTCTAATCATCTCCAAAACTCCAAATAGCTCATCCAACACCTACAAGATGCAAATGAACATGTAATAGACTCTAAATACAAATAAATATAAGATTAATGCATGAATATATATGAAAATACAAAGCTAAAACTATGCAAAATCACAACACATCAAAGCGCTATGTTCTTTGAGGTACCACCTGACGTAGAGACCGAGCTACTGTCTGTCTCCATCTCTTCTGCCTTCACAATACCCACAAGCTTGTCAAACTTGAGCTCATCCGTGTTTGTAATCATATTCAAGACCGCCTTATGAGCTCCAAACTTCGCTGGAAGACAGCGTAGCAACTTCTTTACCAGCTTCTTCTCCTTGTACTTCTTTCCAAGTACAAATGCTTCATGCGCCATAGCACTAAGTTTGGCACTGAAGCTCGCCACAGAATCATTATCAGACCACTTGAGATTCTCAAATTGCGACCCAAGATGATCCAGACGTGTCCTCTTGACACTATCATCTCCTTCCAACGAATTCATCAGGATCTCCCACGCCTCTTTAGCTGATGTACTCCCCTGAATCAGCTGGAACTGCTCTGCTTCAACAGCTCCAAAGATCACCAACAACGCCTTTGAATTAAACTTTGATGCATTGCGCTCTGCCTCTGTCCAGTCTTCTTTTGGCTTGGGCTTCTTCCCATCATCCGTGACTATGGTAGGCTCCTCCCACCCAGTCTCCACAGCAGTCCACGCATCTTCATTGATTCCTCGAATCAACTGCTTCATGCGAGCATTCCAATGAACATACTGGTCCGCATTCAACATGATCATCTTCTGCATAGAAACAATCGTGTCCATCTTCACCTTCAGGATTACACCGATAACTTAGGTGCCCCGCTCTGATACCAATTGTAAGTGCAATGATGACACCACAATTAAGTAATACAGAAAGTAAACCAGATACAAAACAATACAAGCAACCACTATGCTTTATTAGAATCTCCTTTTAAACAATCTTTACAAGACTTGCTTAATCAGCCTTACACAGTCTGTTAACACCCTAACAACTGGTACTGAAAGATTCCTAAGCTACCCACTTGTATCTCTCCTCCGTCACGTACTTCGGCAACTGCTTCAGCACGACCAAGAACACACCAAGAGCTTCTCTCTCTATAAAATCAGTCTATGTGTCTCTGTCTAATTATGGACGACCCCATAACTATTTTATAGTTATTCTCCAAGTTCCCGAAACCCTAGTCTCCAAGGAACCACAATATGGACATCTTCCATATCAATAAGTGCAACTTTCCTTTTCTTGGAATGCACTTATTCCTCTTCTTTTAAGTCATAAACTTGCTCCCCAAGTTTATTCCTCTTGCCTTTTCTCCAAGATACCCACTTGCTCTCCAAGTCTACACGACTCCAGCTCAGCATCTTGACTCCACATGGTCTTCACCACTCAACATGTCGTCTGCGTCATCATCTACGTGAGCGACTACTTCAGGGCAGACATCTTGCATCTTCAGTACAAGACTCGTATTCCCCACGGGAATAACTAATCATTGGGTTCTTATTTAAAAATTAAAACAATTTTTTTAACACAACCTTACTTTCATTAAATAAACTCGAAGAACTACAAGAGCAAGAGGGAATTATACATCCTCTTAGAAAATAAACATAAGCTATAATAGCAAATACGATTAAACATGATAATTCTTCAAAAGAAGATGACAGCGAATTCGAGACAAGGCTTGAATGCGTCAAAGAAGCATGTACAACAAAGTCGGACAGATGAGACTTAGTCACTTTATATTGTGACGTTGCAAACCAACTCTCACCAACGAGAAAAACCGAAATAGTCTCGATTGCACCTTCTAGTCCCGTACAGACCGCTATAGAAGGTAACAAACCAGCGACTAAGTTGAAGCAAACACTCGGCAATACACCCGAGGAATCATCTCCTTTCACAGAAAGGAGGCATGGTAATAAGATTATCTCCTTTGTAGAAGAGGATGATGGTACTAGTAACAAAGTCGGTGAACCCACCGAACAATTCATCCTACAAGAATGATATAACAATATGCTCATAATATAGATCCCAAGGAATCCCTCAAAAATTTGTAAACAAGTTAAAATAATAAAATCCGTAGTTAGTTGACTCCGGTGAAACTCCATGGATATTGATTGACTAAGCAAAGGGCTGCTTTCGTCATTAGTGATAATAGTGCAGGTCCCAAAACAATAGAAATCTGGCCCATTAACAACCAACCTGACTGGAGAAACCCTAGAACCAAAATGGGAGGCATAGCTGGAACGGAGGACATCAGGTCTGAGCTTGAAGAAAAGGGTGCGTGCGGCAAAGCTACGGAGCACTTCGTCGTCGGAATGAAGGACTGTGGCACAAGTTGGAGGAGGGAAGGTCGTGATCATCGGACTGTTATGCGTTGAGCAGCCGCCGAGAAGAGAAACGGAACCCCATTTAGAACTCAAAGATGGTGCACTGTGGTGACATGATGTGCTTTTTATGGCTGAGTATTGAGCTTTATCCGAGCCTAGCTCAGATCCGGAACATCCTACAGAGGTCCTCACAGATCTGGAGCGCATGTGAAGGCTGAACTCAAAGTAGGAAAGGGTGAGAGGTGGTCCTTGTACAACTTTTTCGGGAGACCCTGGTGAGTGATGCAATTCCAGTGGTCTTGAAAATCTGAGCAGAGACCACAAAATTCTTCTTCAGTTTCGACGACACCAGATCCAGAGAAAATGATTGAGTAAGTGCGAAACAAGAAAAAAGACGAGAACTTTGACTTGGAGCGAGAGAAGCCATGAAGAATATGTAGTGGATCTCCCGACGCCGGTGGTGAGAGGCCTTACCGGCGTCAAGAAACAGCAGACGCGGTGTTGTCTCGATTCTTGGACCAGAGAGAAAGCTAGGCGAGAAATAGTTTCTTACCTGGATGCCTTTTAAGAAAACAAATAAAACAGTTTATTGAGATCAATTTAGATTAAAGTTGCATCTGACCGTAACAAGTTTTTTGGTTGAATATAATTTTACATTTTTTTCAAAAGAAAAAAAGAAACTTCCACCATCACGACCTCTTTGTAACATTCTAATTGATTTCAATAGTTTGCTGGAGAATCTCAACACGGTCAAGAGTCAAGTCAACCATTGGCCTTCTCATTGATTTTAGCGTTAAGCTAGTAAAAAAGTTGCTTCTCAAGGGACAATGAAATAGGAAGTAGCTTCTTCAAGAAGAAATTCAACACAAAAGCACATATAAGATTTACCAAATATAGTTTTTATGACAAAATTATTAGGAAAACTGTTATTTCATACCCAACATATTCCGATATGTTCAATTCATACCTAGTTTATATGACTATGCAAAAATATGTGTATATTCTTGAAAAAGTCAAATAAAAAATGTGTTGTTTACTTTTTTATCAAATCATATATCAGTCGTCACATCAATTATCACATCATCTTGTTTTATTGGCGTGTATGCTACATAAGCTAATTTTCCTGACAAAAATATCAGTGTACAAATATTTGTTTTAAGAAAATAAAATAAAAATAGCCATCGTATAAAAATATTATTTTAAATGTAAACTTTTATAAGAAAATGACAATTTATATTTTTTTTATTATTTAGTAAAATTAACAAGATTTAATTAAATAATAATATTCTAATTTTATATAAGAGATATATTTGTTGTAATTTTTTGATCCTATCATTTACTCTTATGTTGATCCTGGTTATGTGTTTGTATATAAAATTTTTAAATCAGTTATATAATCATGCGAATAATTTTGTGTTAAGAAATTAAGAATTTATGATATGTTAACCTAAACTCTTTAAATGTAAACATCATAACCAAGATTAATTAAGAGTAACATGAAGCAACATTGGCATCGAAACATTATATAGAATATATCTCTTATATAAGATTAAAATTCTATATTTAATTAAGTTTTGTTAATTTTAATAAATAGTAAAAATCTACAAAACTGTCAAAAATTATAAATGTTAATATTTTCTTAAAAAACCATTTTTATAAAACGGCTATTTTTATTTTATTTTTTTAAATGAATATTGTACACGTGACATCCTCGTCAACAAAATTAGCTTATTTAGCATTTATGTCAGCAAAACTAGATAATGTAGTGATCAGTGTATGATTTGACCAAAAACAAACAATAGGTATATTATTTGAATTTTTCAAAAGTACAAGTATGTTTTTACACAGTTATATAAGTCGGGTATGAAATGACTGTTTCTCCCAAAGTTATCCATAAAGAAAAATAGAATGTTTTTTGTTTCTTTCAAAAAACATAGATTTGTAAATTGTGAAATTATCTGGCTCCAGGGGCAAATTCAGATGCAGAAGAGTGACTAAAGTCAACAGAACCTCTCGAGTACATCTCTTCACCATCTTGTCTCCTTGCATTTTCCAAAGCCACACAATCGTTTAACTCCATCACAACGTGTGCCATTGTTGGTCTTCTATTCGAAGATGGGTTAACACAACCCATAGCCAGCTCTACAATTTTCCAAGCACCATTTGTGTCATAGTCCCCCATCAGTTTGGGGTCAATGATGCTCCTTATGTCTCCTTTGGTGAGCATGAACCCAACCCATTCATTGATGTGAGGTCTCTCTCGGTTTTTATCTATCACAGGCTGGTTTGTAACTATCTCTAATAGCACTACCCCAAAGCTGTACACATCACTCTTCTCGCTTAGCCAATTTGTTCTGTAGTACCTGAGAGAGTATCAAACAATTAGATTGCTCTTCTTCAGTACACATCTGAGCTACACAACAAATGTAAGTGATAATAAATTGGTAATTTACTCACTCAGGGTCTAGGTAACCAGGTGTTCCTGCAACCACAGTAGAGACATGACATTCACCATCGATAGGGAAAGATCTCGAGAGCCCAAAATCGGCTAGTTTTGCTCCATACCGCTCATCCAATAAGATGTTGGTAGTTTTCACATCTCTATGGACCATAGGAGGCCTACATCCATTGTGCAGATACTCCAATCCTATTACAAATGGTCACTATCTTTGTCAGTCTTTGTTTCTGACATCATAATTAGAACATTCATAAGCAACAACTTCTTGTAATGAATAGATCGAGTGTTGTTCACCTTGTGCTGCCTCTACAGCTATATGCATTCTGTTTTCCCAGGTTAGGACATTGCGTCCACGTTTTCCTGTACCGAGTTTTGAATGTTTTAAACTGTGGAAGGAGAGGTATCCAACTAAAGTAGAGTCTCTTAGTTAATGTGCTTACCGGACATATTCTCCCTCAGGTCTCCATTTGCCATGTATTCATAGATGAGAGCCAAGTTATCTCCATCATCACAATAGCCCACAAGTCCAACCAAATGTCTATGGTGAACTCTTAAAAGAAGCTCCACCTGATTAAGATCACAAAAATTACCATTTCATGATTGATAAAAACAGGACTTCACTGGCATATACGAAGGCCATGGAAACATGGTTTTTGGTTCGACAATTTTTCATTTTTAATTCATTTTATCTTCTTCAAAAAACTCTCTATAATAACATACATTGTAAGAAAACTTTTTAGTTGAATAAATTTAGCATTCATTCAAAATTAAAAAGAAAAAAGATTTCACAAATCAGTATTTTGATAAAGTACCTCTGCTTTGAATTCTTTATAACCTTGAGCTGATGAGTGGGAGAGCATTTTCACAGCTACTTGAGCATCATCCAAGTTTCCGTGATACACTGTTCCAAAGCCTCCTTTGCCAAGAACTCTCTCGAAGTTATTAGTCATCCTCAGTACCTCGGAGTACGTGATCCTGCGGTCCTGTGTTATGATTGATGGATTGGATGGTTTTGGCTCACTTTCAGCTAAACCAGTAGTGCATGATGGGGGTCCTGGAGCTGCAAAAGCTTACAAAAATATGTTATCATGTTTCATTAATCTCAAAAACTCAGTCTGGTGATTCAAACATACCCGCATTGCTTATTGTTTTTTTCTTTCTAACGATGAAAAAGATGGCCAACATAACTACCAGAGCAAACACACCAGCCAATGACGCTGCGATAGCAATCACTGTAACCTTTTTACTATTGCCTTTGACAGGCGGATTCAGAGCATCACCCAGACTGAGAACAATAATAGAAGTTTAGTGTGACAGTACTTTTTTGTCATCAGCATAAAACACTAAACTAAGACTCTGCAAACCATACCGGTAACATTAGTGTAACAATACCTAAAATCATTGTTTTTGGAGTCTAAAATAAATTTATAATATTCAAAAAAAATTAAAATGGAAGCAAGTGAAGTATGAATATCTTACATTAGTGTTACAGAATTGCTTTTTAACCTCTGCTGAAGAGAGTCTGGAATTGTGGTATTGAGATTTGGATTTCCACTTAAGTTTCTGCAAAAAAAAAAAAAAAAAAACTCAATCTTGCAGAATAGAACAACAAAAGAAGAGAGCAGAGAGAGGGGATGTTGATAAAAGAAGCTCACATGAGTTTCAGCAACTTCATATCAGCAAAAAACGCTGGAATCTCTCCTGACAAATCATTCTTTGATAAATCTCTGTTCATGAGATAAAGAAAAAAAGAAACTGTTTGTTAAGAGTTAGATACTAAAGTTTATTTGTGTGACAGTTCAGGCACTTACAGATTTGTTAACTGTGTTAGCTTAGATATTTCAGTTGTTATGGTACCTGTCAAGTTGTTCTCTGCCAAGTTTCTATATTTTCAAAAAAAAAATACAGTCTCCAAAATAGTTAGAATTGGTGAAAACCTTGAAACTAATATGAGGTCTTGAGATGAACAAGAAACAAAGCATACAAGGATATAATCCGCGGTGGCTCGGATTCTGGATAACTGCAGTTCAAACCTTGCCACCGATATAACTCAGGAGCACATGGATCTCCTTGCCAGCTAGCTTTTTTGTTCAGTTCATAAGTTGTCTTGATGTTCATCATAGCAACAACTTACCAGTCATCATTTCAAAAAACTCATCTCAGAAACTGATAAAACAAATTGGGTAAGAAAAGAATGTGTTTAAAAAACAACCTTTAACTTACCTTCATCTTCATCTGTCTCAAGCTTTGGAAGGTCCAAGACTTTATAAATCTCTAGGGCATTGATGAGAGGAGGAAGAGTTGAGTTACCAGTCATGGTGAAAGTGAAATTGTAATTCCCATCTGGAGAGTTCACAGCTGCTGGATTGAAAATAGTTGTTATGCTGAACTTTGGAGGCCTAAAATAAGAGAACCACATTTGGCCACCATTATATGTAATGTTGAATTCTCTGGTCTCATTAGCTTCAAGATTCTTGATCTCAGCGAAATGCATGTATATATATGAGTGTGCATCGATCTCGTCGAGACTCCAATCTAAGGTCAGAGGCTGACTAGCATTTGCAGGTACAGCAGCAGTCTTTGCCACAACTTGTGGCACATTGTAGAAGTTATTTGTAGCTACGTAATCATCCGTGCTTAATAGCGAGTTTTTCTTATCTATATATGGAACCCATATCCTGTCGTGGATGTCCCCATCATACCTAGAGAAGAGAGAGAAAGAGAGAAAAAGTCAGTTTTAAAATTAAAAAAATATATATACTAGGAGGTTCTCGTCTAAGCCTAATCCCTTTTACTCAAAAACTCTAGGTGAACACGAATCGAATATCCGAGTTTTTGGAGATATTCGTGATCAAATCCATTTTATCCAAATAATTAATTTTCTAATTCGATTCGATTCATAGTTACCTAGATATTCGCGTCCCGTATCCAAAATTTTTATATATATTTTAACCATATATTCGATTCAATTCGTACAAATAAAAAAATTAATATAAAATAATAGTATTTTATTAAAAAAGGTATTTACTTTTTAAAATTCTAATAATTAATATAATAAAAAACTATTGTAAACGTACACAAAAATAATATTTAAATATTATATATATGTAAAAAAATTAATATATATATGCATATAACGGATCAAATCGAATATTCATTCCTAAAAGTACTAGTAGTTATGGTTTGCTTGTTTCTTACGGATATCGCATATTAGTATTTGATTTGCTTCGTATAGTTACGGATATTCAAATTTTTTGATTAAAATTAAAACAGATAACACAAGTCGAATCAAAATTTACAAATATTTTGTTCAGCCGTATCTGAAACCACAAGAAGTAATATTAGTTTGTCCCAAAATCATTTTGTAAGTTTAACAAATAATAATACATGAAAACCCATCTGGCTAGTTTCTTTACCTGATGAACGTTGGAGTTGGTGAAAAGTAAACTCTTCCGAACCCAACCAGCGATCCACTTTGCGTGATGTATGTTTCGTTGTTCAAAGGACGAAGTTCCAAAGAGTTAATAAACGGTGTCGTGTCTCCGGTCTTAACAAGACAAACTTGAAGACGATCTTGTGATAAGACATGGATCAACTCGTGGATTGAGCCATTTGTGACTCCTAAGTTAACAACAGACGTCCAGTTGTTAGGACCGATGTGAAGTTCGAAGCTAGGAAGTCGATTCAGACCGTCATAGTTCCCATAGAGAAAGACTCCTCTGATTAGATATTTGCGCTTTGCTGTTAGGTTGAAGTTGTAACAGTTCCGTTGACCTTCAGGGAAACTTCTCAAGGACCAAGTTTGTTGCTGGAGCTGAGTCTGGTACGCAGCATTGATCTTCCCGACCACTCCACTTTCGATGTACTTCGCGTCTGATTTGTATGTTATATTCGTTGACTTTTCTACATACGTAGTGTCTGTAGGGACCAAACCACAATCTAAGCTGATGAACCCTGTTCATGATCAATACATACAAAAGTTAATAACGGTTTCTCAATCTGCATAGGAATTTAACCATATGAAAACATGAGTGAACCTAAAGCAGAGTAAAGAATATTGACCTGATTGATCTTGAGCTTGAACCAATTCAAAAATGTCAAAAGCTATGATCAAAAAAGGCAAAAGCCCATAAAGAAACTTCATTTTTTTGCTCTGGTTCAAATGTTATTCAGTGTTCATTGTTTTTGATGAGCTAAAAGTTGACATAACATAGAATTGGTCAATTCAGGTTGCCGAAGTCTTCAACATTACATTACTTGGGTTAGTGTAATATAATTCTTACTTGCCTACCACATTCTTTCTGTCTTGTAGAAAGATTCAAATTATTAGTTTTGGTGACAGATATATAAACAATCCAGAAAAGGGAAATTCAAACGGAAGCAAATAAAGAAATAGAAAGAAAATCTAGTTGCAGTGTTACTATTATTATCATAAAAATCGTGTATACTAAATGAAACTACTTGACAAAGTTTGCCCGATTAGGAAGGTGCTTCTCTTGTTTTTTTGTTCAAATACGAAGGTACTTCTCATCTTTCTCTATCTCCTACATTATTCGGGCTGCTATCTTCTTTGAAAAAAATGTTTTTATGAGCCAAAAAAAACTATAAAGTTGTCCAGTTAGTATAATCATTCTCCTAATTGTCTCGTTAGTATTATACTTTCAAAAATCACAATACTAACCTTAGTAAAATATAATAATTATATATTTAACAAATATTTAAATATATTAAATATTTAAATAATTAAAAAAACACCAAATCGTTAGAATTAATCCTAATTGTCTAAAATCCCCAAATCACATCGACTCCAAATCGTTAGCATATCTTCAAGACCAAAATCCTCTAAAACGATTTTTTAAATTCTTTATAGGTGGAGCTCAATTCTAAAGCAAGTAACATTCCCTCCTGCTTTTCATTAACAGAGAATTATCATCCAGAAGCTCCAACCAATTTTCATACACCACATGATGCATAGATATGCATCATGGAAGAAACTTTGTGAAATCATTTATAAAAATCAAAAAAATATGGAAGAGAGGTTGAAAAAGACAATATATTGAAGAAACTGATTTTTTTTTTACTTTTTTGTTCAAAAAACGAATCTAAAATTAAGGAAACATAATATTTCCAAATATTTTCATAACTACTATTTCCTTAATTTTCGCAATTGTTCATACTAATATAGATAGAAGACAATTGCAATGTTTGAAACTAAGTTCTACGACAAAGTAGATTATTAGTAGACCGCAGATTGTTAATTCTGCATACTTTAGAAAAATAGGTAAAGTGCAGATTGAAAATTCCAAATTTATGTAGATTACTTTATTTTCAGCAGATTACGTTTTCTAAAAAAATATGACACCTAACAAAACGTGGATTTTGAATTTTACTTTGTGGAATACGACATCTGCTATCCGTAGAATGTAAATTTAATTTTTTATTTAACAAATTTTTCAACCCCAAAAATATACCATTGCATTGTTATAGGTATTTTTCAATATTTTATATTTTTGAAAAAAAAAATTGGTCTACAAAACAATTTATTTTAATTTATTTAGAAAAATAGAAAGAGTATTAAAGGCAAAAAAAAGGTACAAATTTGTTTTCATGCTAATAGGACAATTTTATGGTTTTTTTACTCAAAAAAACAATTTCCCCTTCTTCTTTTAGTGATTCATTGGACAAAGCTGCTAGATCTTATGGTAAAGAATTATATTTTGAATAATTTTTTTATTTTGGTGAGA
>CAJHQP010009956.1:0-20353 GCA_905132765.1 Moricandia arvensis
CCATCACATAAGGGTAAAACATGTCCAAAATGACCAAAAATATCAAAAGTACTAGTATGACAAATAAAAGTTTAGAGTGTCCCATTTTTCCAATTTTCCCTTATTAATATGCACGCTCCTATAACACTTCTTAGGCAAACCGTTTTTCATCTTCAGGCTAGTTCTTGAGGTGGTGGCTGGGGCTGGCTATAAAGGACTTGGCGATATAAATCCACTAAAGTCAATCTTGTATAACAACACATGCAGGCACGTTCTCTCTGCATTTCAGTTTTACATTAATTCAAAGTCAGCCATAAAGAATGGCATATAAAGAGGAATTCTCTTATGTGAAGGTTTTCTCCCAATGGATTGTTATATCTTTGCAGAGTTTTCTTCCCTCGTCACCTGTATTCAGAAGCAGATGCTCTGCTTTCCGATCACCATGAGACAAAATGTGTAGTTCTCTGGGATAAAGAGATCGTACATTATCCCATTTATGGAACAAACATTTCTGAATAAGGTTACAGCCAGTCTCATGTTTTTTGTTTCATATATTATCTTCTTCTTTAGCCTCAGTAGAATACATGAGCATTTGTATAGTCAAAACTTACAAGCTGTTTGACAGTTTTGATTAATTACATTGCTACAGAAAATCCAATCATAAGACAATACAAAACACCAGATTTTAGTTATTTCATGACTAGTACCTCCAAGGGTCTAGCCTAAGTAATTAGTATAACTATATAAGTTTTTTGGTATTTTCCATAATTTTTCTCAGCAATGCCTAGTTGACTGCAAATTCACACGAATCCCATGCTAAAGAATATGAATCTCACACTCATAATCAGTACGTATAATATGGAAAACATCATTTTGTTTAGACCCTTCTTTGACACTTTCATATTCACTCCTCTTCACTATTAGTTGAATCCGTTGGCACCTTATTAAGATTAATGTAAACTTTGTTCGGATTGTCAATCTTTGAAATATAGATTACACATAGTTGAATAAACTTATTCTTCTTAAGAAATCAAAAAAAAAATTCAGCTGGCGATCATCTCCATTGATCAATGGTGGACATCTTGATGTATTGGTCAACTCGATGGGTAGATAACTCAAAACGAGTTGCCTTCCCTTTTCTATTCATCAACAGAAAATCACCATCTTGTAGTTGCACCCAATTCTCATAGACCACATGAGGCATAGATATGCACCATGAAAAAAGTTTTGTGCAAACTTTGTGAAAAATCAAGGAAGAAGAGATAATGGCCGATTTTTGGTTTTTTGTTAAGAAAATTGTTTTTTAATATATGGAAATGTAAAGATATGCAAATATTTTCATAACTACATTTCTCAAATTTTCAAGATTTGTTCAGAATTATTTATATAATACATATTATACTATGTGTAGAAATAAGACAAGCGGTTTGAAATCTATTTTTAGTAATATTAGACTTTGAATCGTTGTAGATTGCGTATTCTTCAGAATTTAAGGTTCTAGATTAAGGGTAGAATGTGCATTCCATAAATATTTAGATAATTATGTTATGGGTAATTTACTTATTATAATCGAATTAGATTGACTAACACAACGTGGATTACAATTTTCACTAAACCATTTTTTGTAAAACATAAAATATTGTCCATAGAACGTAATTTAAAATTTTATTTAACAAATTTTAGAGCTCAAAAAATACCTCTACATTGATATAGAAATTTTTTATAACTATATTAGTTTGTAAAACTATTTATTTTGATAAATAAAAAGGGTATAAAGACAAAAATAGAATTTAAAAGGTTTTATCCCATTAGGGCAAAGAAACTATTCTTGGGTCTATAAAACAAATTTCCCATGTTTTTATTGTTTTAGTTTAAATGTACTAAAAATTCATGTTATCTATCTTAGACCATCTCCAAAGCAACTCTATTTTTTTCCTCTCTGTTTCACTCTAAAATAAAGTAATTCTGTTATAGAGGTGGATTTGCTTCATGCCTCTATAAGTTGCGTTGGAGATGCTTTTATGTAAGGGGAATTTTCTAAACATAACCTAAAAATTGATATGAAATGCAAAAAATATACCATATATTTAATCAAATGCAAAATTAACCTAAAAAGTAGATTTCATATGTAGTCTATTTTTCATTTTTTTTAAAGTTAATTTTGCAATTGACAAAATTTGACTTTCTACGAGTATATTTCAATAGTTGTTGACCAAAGTGTAGACTTCATCAGAAGTCTACTCTCAAATTCGACGGGTTATTTTGTGTTTAACCAAAATTAAATAGTAGACTTTATATACAGTTTACATTTTTTCTGAGATTAGAAGACTACATATGAAGACTACATTTTACTTTATTTTTGGTCAATTTTTAACATTTTAATCAAACACAAAACTAACATGTTTTGTAGAGTTTACTTCATACAAAGTCTACTAAAAATAGTTAAAATTTTGGTCAAATGCAAAATTGACCTCTTACAGATTTCCAGCACAGTCTGGCAGACTTCCAATGAACTCTACTATGAAAAGTCAAAAGTTTGATCAAATGAAAAACTAACCTCTTATACGTAGACTTCTTCCTATGTTAACTGAATTTTTTTGTTTTTTTCAAAGGTAAAGACGTAAACTTCTATTGAAGTTTGCATTAAAATATAAGTTTGGTTACCTTCAAAACTAACATGTGCGTTAACAAGTAAACTACATAGTAAATCTACATATAATCGTAGACGTACAAAACAGTCGTGACATATATCTTTATAGTGACAAAAACCATGTAAATATTTATCCTTTGTCGGTGTAAGCTCGTTTCCAACTTATTCCACCCTCCAAACGCCGAATATGAGCAAAATGAAGTCTTTTGACGATTCTTTGAGAAGAATATCAAAAATATGAAAATTTTGTTTATGAAACTGAAAGTTATAGGAATTATTCAGATGAAAATGGAGAGGAAATGAAATATTGTTGACGTAAAATGAAAAAGAAATAGATGAAAATTGAATGCTTTAGCTTAAAGAGCTAAAAATTGTTGATCATGGTGGTTGTAGAAATTGATGATAGTGGTATTGTTGTGAATAAGAAAAAATATATAGGGTGTTTATGATTTTTTGTCATTTGAAAATAAAAAGAAATTCAATTAAAATGACATTTTAAGAGATACTGAGAAAATCAAAAGATCATATGAGAAGATTATGACAAAGTATTATTGACAAAAAAGAGGATTAGATTTCCATTTGACTTAAACTGTTTAGTCATTTTTACTCTTCTAATATGATTTATCATTTTTATTATACATTCATCATTATTATTTTAATATTTATGAGTTACTATTTTAACGTTTATGTAAAATAAAATACAAACCATCCAAAGATTTTCAGTTTGTAATTAACTACAGTCATGTATTCAAAATAAAATATATTATTTGTTATATTGTTAACTTGATAATCTAATTTTGAAAACTTACGAGAAAAAGGCATATTTTAAGATTTTCTTAAGGCATGTAAATAGATTGGACCGGCACTGGGTTGTGGTGAGGGTATCCTTGGGTTTTCTTTTCTTACCCCTTCGTTGGAAGCAGCTCACTTTGTTCTCGGTTCGCGGTCTGCGGTTCTTTGATAGGTGATTGGGCGCTATGTTTCTGTTAAAAGATGTTTTAAAGTTTTCGAGACTATGTGTTTGATGGTTTGGCTTTTATCGTTAACGTTTAGATTGTCGTTTGTTGTTTAGATGATTCTGATGGGGCAATGTGTTGCCTAATTGTTTTTTCTGCCTAAGGTTGCAAGAGTTTGTTTTGTTGAAAACATTTTTCTTGATACAGAGGAAAAATTAGTTGAAGCATAGGAGTATATGAGTATAGTATGTGTATCAATCCCTCATTTAAAAAAAAAAGGAAAAGAAAACCGATATTTTTGTGGATTGCATACATTCTTCTTTTGAGGACATGATCGTCAATCCGGATTGATCTAAAGATAACGCTGAATAGTTACTGTCAGCATAGTGCCGTCCCGGCGAGAAAGTTCGGCAGTCCTTTCGGTTTATTCTTTTGCTCTGATTTGTTCTGGTTTGCTTCAGCCCTATCTAGGGTTTTTCGAGTTCTTTGTAGTTTTCTTTTTCTTAATTTTATTTTCTTTGATTTTCTTTACTTTCGTTATTGTCTCCTGTTGTTTGTTTTAAGAAAAAAGTTTAATACGAAAACTGTTGGAATAAAAAAAACCTCTCCATATGAGGGAAATAGTGGTGGTATGAGCTCCTAGCTACTCCAATTGAAGAAACTTTCTTAAATGTTTTTGACTGGACCAAAGAGATAATTCAAAACCTTTCTTTCTGATAATTTAAAACTTAGAAAGCATAATTATATAAATAAATGTAGGAGATGCGGGACTTGGATATATAGGGCCTCTTGCCAATCATAAACATCGATCATCAGCTGTTAGTTTCAATCTTTAACTGTTTGTTTCTTTTACTATTCCTTTGGTTTCATAATCTATAATACAAATTGTATAACTTAAAATATTAAACATTTAAAAAAAACTTTCGATATTTTAATATATACTTTAATATATTAAATATATGTTAATTTTGAGTTAACTAACTCAGTATACATAGATGAAGATTTAATTAGGTATTCATATATTCACATGACTAAATTATAAATATGAAAAAGTGTTGGGCGAAGAAATAATTTGTTACAAAATTTTTGTAATTTGGTGTCAGTAAAATCTAATTGTGGTGACTGTAACAGCGATAAACCACCCGAGGTTTGGATGAGTGCTCCTCCGTCTTGTAATTGTAAAATATGTTAGCTAATGATTACATTATCCAAAAGTGATGACTTTTGGGAAATTGTCAAAAATACTATTTTTCTTGTATCATTTTTCAAAAATATCTTAATCACTTTTATTATTGTTTTTTAAGAAGAAAAAATACACTTATAACCTTTGGGTTAATTAATCTAATAATTAAGGTTTAAATTTAAGGGGTGGTGTAGGGTGGGGATAGGGTTTAAGAATTTAAAATTTAGGATTTTAATTAATTTTAAAAAAATTTACCCTTAAAAATGGTATTTTTGAAAATGTCTCTTTAATGAAGGTAAAAATGAAAAGTGGTATACAGAAAGTGGTATTTTTAAAAATTCCCCGTGACTTTTTTGTTAAGAATGTGGAAACTATTTAATTTTATGTACTTCAAACGCTACAAATACATCTTCCATTAGTTTTGTGTTATTACAATGGCTACAATAATATTGATGAGTGCCTATTATAATCGGGTTATACATAATTTATCCGAATTATAACAGTAATAATTGAAAAAATATTTTTGCGTCGTTTTATGACATTAATATTGAAATGTAATCGTATTTTTAATTAATTATACAACATATATACTATTGTGTTTTGCTAAAATAATTTATAACGGTGGTAATTGGTTGGGTTGTAACTAGAGGTTTTATCTTTAATTTCCATTTACAACCATATAAATAATTAATTATGTTTTTAGTTTTTAAAGCTAAAACTAAAAAAATAAAAAAGTTACTGTTGAAACTTTATTTTCTAAAATAAAAAAATATTATTGTAGGATTACCGTAGAAATTTTTTTAAAAATTTTTTTTTTTTTCATTTAATTTTTACAACTACGTCAGTTACAGGTATATCAAAAAATTATATAGACTAATTCTACAGTAAAACTTTTATAATTACAGTCTAATCAGTCGCCCTAATTTGAGTATCTGTCTTTCCTCTAATCATCTTGTCATGGATTATGATAATGCTGACCCAAACAAAAAAAAATAGAAATATGGTGATGATTAACAATCAGATCCCTTGTCTAATTTCCATCACACGTTTTCATTTTTCGTTATAGTTTTAGCTAATATCTTAGTAATTCATAGTTTCCCTTCTGCTAATAAGATATATACCTGAGTGGATAAGAACATAACAATTTGCTTCGACTTATAACATTATCACCCCATAATAACGATGACTAATGAGTCTTCTAACGAGTTCGTATTATTAATAGGTTTCTTCTTTTCTCACTCACTTATTCTCTTTGTATTGATGTTTTAGATGAATGCATAAAAATTAAAGTATATATCGTTTTTTTAAATAACATTAAAAATATAAATTGAAACTAATTCAGTCAATCACTACAAAAATTATAAAACATTATTAGTCATGTAACTTTCCATAAAATTAAAATTAATATAAAATATTGTATATTTTGAAATATCATAACATTTTTTTTTTAAATAATTTTTTTGAAACGAAAAGAATATTACAGTTTCTAGACTAATAATACTGCAACTCTACCTGTTTAGACTTTTTCGCTACTAGCCACAGATATACATGTTCGCCATTCATAATTAAATAAATAGTTTATTTAAATAAATACGGATTCCGTATCTAACAGTGGACCTACATGTCCCCTTAAACGATCTAATAAACATTATAAAACTCTCATTTTATCTAATGTGCGTTGCTCTAATCCCATTCGGATAAGATCTATGACTATTTTCAAAAGTCAATACGCAAAAAAAAGCAAAAGAAAAGTATATAAATATTTGAGTTTAAACTTTGAAGCTAAATATAAAAAGGCATCGTTAAGAGTACGTCGTTATCATTAAATTCATGTTGAAGCAATTGACAAACATAGCATAAGAACATAAAGATCAAGTATCCCATTCTTTAACCAAAAATTACGACACTTGTTTTTGATTATTCCACAAAAAGGTTATCAATAGCATCTCTATATTATAATTGTTTTTTTTGCTTAAAATATATAATTGCTTTAGGAGTTGTTTTACTAAACCAGGTGTGTATTACCATCAAACAAGAACGTAACTCGTTTGACCATCTTCAACAAGTTAACACGAAATTAACAAAACATAAAACACTTTGCAAGAAAAATAACAAACACAAAACGCTAGAAATATATACTTCCTCGGTTTTTTTATAAGATGTTTTAGAAAGTTTATGTTGTTTCAAAATATAAATGTTTTGAGAATTTAAAGTATGTTTAAAATTTTAAAGTTAACTTTAACTTTATTGAAAACTGTTTTAACCAATAAAATTATCCAATTCCTTTTTTATAATTGGTTGAATAATTTTTAAAATATATCATTAAAAATACTTTTTAAAAAAAAGTAAATTTTTTAATTTTCGTGCATTCAACTAAAACATCTTATAAAAAAAACGGAAGGAGTATAATATTAGTCGAAGAAAATGTATTTCAAAATAAATCTAACATCCAAATACAAGTCACAACAAATTAACTTTCTTCTCGCAAATAGAAAAAATAACTTGGACGAAAATTCATATCAAAAATTTAATAACCACAAAATGGTGATTTAGTGGTAGAGGGATTATGAATTGTTAAACAACCCAGGTTTGAACTCTATTGGCTACACAAATATAAAGTTATGTATTGAGTGTTATTTGAACTACATCTCCCTTTATAAATAACTAGTCTTAGTCTTACACTATTCTATAGGTCCAATATACTCTAGGTGAATATAAAACAAGAATGCGATTAACCACTAATTAAGAAAAATATTATGTGAGTTATCATATTTCCTACAGGATAAGTTCAAAACCGTGCAACGTGCTTCGATATTCATTATGATCCATTAGTTTTTTTTTTTTGTCACAGCACTTAGATCCATTAGTTAACTTTAGTATAACTCTGTTTAACTTCTTGTTTACGCAAAAGTTAATTACTATTCAGTCTATTCTTCTCCCCTAATAAGGACACACAAGTACAACGATCCATCCCAAACTTGACAAGACAGAAAATGATCACCGACTTGTTTAGAACATATAATCACACTCTCCGATAATGATGTTTACGGACGTTAATCACATCGCAAACACCACTTCACGCATGCCTCTAAATGAACAGAACTCAACAAATCATTAGTTTAAAAGAAACATTAAATAAATGCACACTTAGTAGTGATCACAGCAAAAATAATAATTTACATACTCATTACGTTCATTAATAATAAATTACAAAGGTTGCATCCAGCATAATAAAATAAAACTACAAAAATATTCATATTATATATTAGAGTTTAATCATATAAAAATCCTAAGCATCTCCTATACACTGAGAAATTTCCCCCGACAATACATATTATATGTTGACAAAAAAAAAAGACAATACATATTATATATTAGAAATTAAATAAAATCCGTGAAAAATATTTACACATTTTCAGAGAAAATTCATGATGATAATATATCTAATTAAACCTTATAAACGATATTCAGATACCCGGGGACATACGGGTCGGATCAAATCACATCACCAGTTCAGAGACCCACCCGACATCAGGAGCTTCACCTGAACTCTGAGATGGATCCGGGTCAACCCGATCCATGCAGTTTTCCTTGCTCAGCTTCTCGAACATCTTCGCTCGCAGACCACGACCCGACTCGACCCGTTCCATAACCGGTTCTTCCTCCAAACCGTTATCCCAAATGTCCATATACCCAATCTCTGGTCGGGTCGGGGTATTTGGTAGGCTCCGAAACCCGGGGCCCAAGACTGATCCACGTGGCGATCCGAACCCGGATCCGTAGCCTCTGACTTGATTGTTGTAAGACGAAGGAAGAGACTTCACTTTATTAAGCTGCAAATTCCTCATACACGCAACGACGTCGTTTACAGAGCGACTAAACAAAGAAGACGACTCCGAGTCGTCACGTGGACTCACCGGCGGCGAAAACTGAAACGCCCTACGTATCGGAGACACACCGTCGAACGAGTCAACTCGGTCAGGGCTTTGATTCGGCAAAACCCTAAGCTGATCCGGCGAATGAGCGAAGAAACAAACACGACGGCGACAGTTACCACCGTCTTTACACGGCTGAGTCCGGTAACGCGCCGGGTGAAGCCAACACTCGAAAACGCCGTGAGAGAACTCACACGCGTCGCCTCTCTTGCAACCGCCTTTGCGAAACTCGGGACACGCCGTGCCGGAGTAATGATACTTCCTCGGATCTCGACGGCGAGCTTTCTCTCCGGGATGAGCGTACGGACACTCCGTCCAGTCATGGCTCCTGCCACGTGTGCATCGCCTGACTTTAAACTCGTACATCCGGAAATGATCACACGAGTAAGCATCGATTGCCGAGTCAGGACCCGACAGCTCCGGATCTGAATCCGGATCCGGTTCGTTAGACGGGAGGTAACGCTGTAACGCAGCCAAAGCCTCGATCATGCTGTTTCCACCGTCAGGACTTCCGTAAACATCAGACGCCGTTAGATCGTCGTTAAGTGGCCATGCAGGAATCTGAACCGTTGGATAAGCACGATGAGTTTCACCGATCATCATTTTCTTTATTTTATTTTTGAGAAGAAATAAAAATCACATTCGTCTTCCCCCGGTGTGTTTGTTTTGTGTTTGCTAAATCTCCGGCAAGGCTTTGGCTCTATATAAACTGATGTTGTGTAGTGGGAGATACTTAAACCACGATCAGGTTAAGTTTAACCATGGTTAAAAGTTATCTGCTTTTTCCAACCGCGGTTAAATCCAAAGTGAGTTGCTCGCGTGACGGGTCGGTTATATACGTGTGAAAGAACAGCGGCGTGAGACTTTACCACGCGTATGATTTGTATGTTGCTTTATGTGACAACTCCGTGAGCGAGCGGCTGCGAAAATAATAAAATTGATTTCTTTTTAACTCTCTCTTTGAGTTCCGAAGCCGGTGGAAGGATCCTTTGGATACGCTGAAAAACGACAAAACAGATAATCTAACTTTAATTGTTGTTTTATTTTGGGAATTTTTATGTTTACTACATTAGTATTATTTTTTATTTATACTTTTCATTAAAAATAAATTTTCATAAATACTGTTTTTTAATAAGTAAATTTAAAAAAAAAAAATTAGAGTCTTAAATTTTAAATTCTTAAACTCTATCCACTCTCTTCAACTCTAAACAATAAATTTTAGATAATTAACACCAAAAATTATAAATGTGTTTTTTTTTTCTTTTAAAAATAAAAGTAAAAGTGATTAAGATAAACATAAAAATATTAGAAAACTGTATTTGATAATTTTCCTTTATTTTTTTCTGGTCGTTATATATATTTTTGATATTTTGGTTAAAAGACACAATAAACATAGCTCAAATATCATAACATGTAATTAAAATATTTTATTTTCAAAATTATGAAACCTAACGGGAATAATTTAAAATATTTAGACTCTTATAAAACTAAAACAAAATCTAAAAATTATATATTTCAAAACAATTAAGAAAGTAAATAATTCATGAACCAATAAAATATTGGTTAGGTTTTATCTTTTGGAATATGTGCTTTAAATTTTTATTTGTATCATTTTCTGCTGTAAATGAAATGGTCGTATCTATAAAAATGAAATAAAAAATATACTAGGAATATATTTCTACAATTATATATTTTTATACATCATAAAAATATTGCTTTAGTTAATGTTTAAAACCATTTATTTTTATTTTGCTATAGTTTTAAAAATTGGCTTAAAGTATAATTGATAATTTAAAAAATGATGTATATACAGCTCATCAAATCATCCTTCTGATCATTGATCATAATCATCTCCATGCTTTCAAAATTAACATTAATTAGTTTATAAATTAAAATATAGATTTATGTTTTGAAAATAAGGTTAAACATTGACTCGATATAATTACTAGTTGATTTATTGAATCAGTAAGACAGGTCCAATCAGATTTTTTCTATATATATATATATTTTCTTATATTTACCTATATAGATCCTAAAAGCTGTTTTATAGATAATATGTTCTCTTTCTTTTTATTAACTATATAAATAAAGAATAAAAAATTTAGTTGGATATACAATAAACAAATAAATACTACCTAAAGTAAAATTGATAACAATCAAATAATTGAATGTTCAAGTTACTATATTTATTTATTCTTACAATCAAAATCTCAAATTTTATGAATATGAAAAACTAAACTAGTATATGAGAGTTGGAAAAGATAACTTTTTACATTTTTTCTTACGAAAATAAAATTAAATATAAAATTAATAAAATAATAATAGTGAAATATTGATCATAAAATATTAAATTTTGATAACAGTTAAAAATCCATTAATTATGTATTAATTTTAGAATCATAGTTTAAGTTTGATCCAAATATCAATTTTACCGGTTTTTTTCAAATTCAAATTAAAATTAATTTTGTCATCGAGTCACCGTCTGACCAATTCAATCGGATAGTTTTGTTTTAAAAAATTTAGTTTTTGCCACCTTAGTGTGTAATGTAAAAATTTTAGTTTTTGCCGCTTTAGTGTGTGATGTAAAAAATCAGTCAAAAAGGAAACTAATATTTTTCTTTTAAATTAACTTAACTGAGGAAAAATATATAATTATTTCTGAGAATTTGGATTTTACAAAATATAAATGGATATTTTACATGAAGAGTGAACGGAATGAAACGCAAGTGTCTGTGAAGAAGAAGACATGTTGGAACAAATTGGGAATAGTAACGTTAAAAGACAATAAAGGAGACTCTCTTATGCTTCTTTACTAAAACTAGAAGCAATTCCACCCCTCACTCCCGTTTATTCTCTCTTTTAATTTTCCTTTTCTTTTCTTTAGTCACAATAGTTTTCTACACAAAAGTCAAAACAGAACATCGGTGGTTACTGAGAACAGATTTTTTTTTTTATATCGAAGTGTGATTAAAATCAAATGTTTTCCATAATAACAAAACGAAAACTGCATACGACTCTCTCTCCTCTCCTAGAGAGAGGTTTCTCTCTGTAAAACTCTAATCCATTTATCAAACAAATATCTTTCAAAGTATAGAGTTCATTAGAGGGGAGAGATCTTTATTTTGTTTTTTGTTGTTGTAAAATAGTTTTCGATCAAAAGATCAATCATCAACTTCCGCTTTGTCGGATTTTCATTTCGCTTGGCGGTTTTGTTTTGTTTTCTTCTTCAATCCTAAACCGGAGTTGTTCTTCATCTTATCTCTGGTTTGGACTGAAGTTTGAATAAAGTCTGGATTTTATTCCAGTTTTCCTTCTCATCAGTGTTTAAATTAGAAATTCCGTCTGCTTGTGGTTGATTATCTCCATTGAAGGATAAGCTTTGATTCCTTTCTCGTGAAAATCAGTCTTATCCAGCTTGAAGCTTTCCGAAAATCGGACTATGGGTTAAGCTTTCTTTACAGAAAAGATGAAGAGAATAGGATTAATCTCGATCGTTTCAAAAGTGATTCAGTAGAGTTTGGCACTCTTTGAGTGGTCCAACAAAGGATCTACTTTTGTTTTGATTGAGCGATCCCCGAATCAACATCCGAAGATGTAAGATACTTAATCACCAGCAACGGCGAAAGACGGAAGAGAGAGTGCAAGCATCAGGGATTGAAAATAATGTTGAAGAATGAAGAAGAACACGAAGATTGATTCTAGAAAGACACGGCGGAGATGCAGTTTGGAGGAGTTTCACGGCTACGGCGAGGACGTTGTTCGCGCATGCTCAACGCGTGTCCAGCCAAGTGTTCACAGATGAAGACTGTAGAATAGCATGTGGTAATCTCGATCTAAAGTCGGTGTTTCATGTTATGGGCTGTAATTTTTAAAAAATCTCTTATTGTACTCTCTTTTGGGCCTTTAATGTTTTAAGCATGTTTGCTTGTATATTTTCACTTCAATAGTGAAATTGGTTGACAAAAAAAAACGAAAACTGCAAACAATTTTTTCTCTTATAATAAAACAAAAACTCATAAAATATGTCTTATAAAACAAATTTGGTTGGGTTGAGCACTACGGATTTGTTTATATGATGAACCATTCATTGAATTGGGCTACATTATCGTCTTCCCTACATGATTTAACAAACTTATTCTTTATAGATACATATATTGTCTTGTTGAACTTTATGGCAAAAAACTGGTTTATAAAGCGTTTGGTAGGCCGCACCGACGTTTCTAAGGACGAAGAGCCTTACTTTGTAGCAGTAGGTTCACTGATTTGTGATGAAGATCATCTTCTCTTTATCTTCCCGATTCATTAGTATACGAGGGAATGAATGCCTCTTATATGGTAAACAAAGTCATAGCGTGAGGTTTTGTTATTTTTGAAGACATTAGTATGAACACACATGAAAATTAAACATCTGTTATTGAACCTAAACCATGTGGTCATATTTGGATAGCTAAACGAGATATGTATCCAATCTACATAGAGTGTACTAGCAAGTATCACACTCAGAGAATGTTGTGTCACATATCGAGCCTTAACTAGAAATCCTATGTAATTTGGCTCGTATACAGGAGGACACAAATCTAATAAGCAATATCGCATACACCAGCACTAAGAACAATCATTATGCCAAGTTACCTTTGTATTTTGATACAGATGTTAAGACATATAACTGGAAACCAAAACTACATTGAGAAACTGGAACTCATCAAGAGTCGAAAATTACATTTGGGGATAGAGGACAAGGTAAAATTTTTGGAATTGGTGTAATGGAGAAAGTCGATATGCCTTGTCTTATAAATGTTTATTTCGTTGATGGCATCAAGGTTAATCTTATCGTTGTGACTCAACTTTGCGATGAAGGTTTGGAATTCATATTTATGAGTAAGGAGTGCAGAGCTATTGATGCAAAGGGAAATCTCGTGCTAGGTGAAGTACGATATAGTAATAACTGCTACATGTGGAAGCCATCTCATATGTGCTTTACAGCAAGAGAATCACAACTCGATCTTTAGCACAAAAAGCTTGGTCACATGAGTATCAATGGGTTGACTAGACTCGTGAATGTTGAGGTGGTCAGGGGGATTCCTAAACTGGAAAAATTGATTGAGATAGTGTGTGGAGCTTGCTGCCAAGATAAACAGATCAAGGTTTAACATAAACCAAATGCTAAGATCAGATCTAAGCGAGTGCTAGGCTAATCCACATGGATCTTATGGGTCTCATATCTCCTAAGACTGTTGTTGGTAAGCGATATATTTTGTCTTAGTCGTTGATTTCTCGATGTTCCCTTGCGTGGATTTCTTGCGTAATAAGTCTTATGCAATTGAGAGCTTATGAATATTGGCCTTATAACTCAAGTAAGAAATAGGTGGGATCAATTATATAAGAAGTGACCATGGTGGTGAGCTTCAAAATGAATAATTCGATCAGTTTTGTTAGGCCAGAGAATCTGACATCAGTATGCAGCTCTCAAAACTCTTCAATAGAACAGAGTAGTGGAAAAAAGAACATAAATTTACAAGAGATGGCTATGGCAATGTTGTGTGGCAACAATGTGCCATCAGGTTTCTAGGTTGGAGCAATCAGCATTGCATGTTATGTGATAAATCGAATGTATCTCATAAGACTAAGACTACTCCTTATTAGATCCTTAAAGAAAAACACATAATCTTACTCAGATTCATGTCTTCAAGTGTTTGTGTTATATTTTCAATGATAAGGAGTATCTAGGAAAATTTGATGCTAAAAGTGATGGGATGTTATGGGGTACTCAACAAAACAACTTAGCTTACAGAGACTATAACCAACACACTAAAATCATTAGAAATAATGTGAACGTTGTGTTCGGTGATAGTGTTGGATTTGACCCGATAATGGTGACACAAACTATTGATAATGTTACACTGTGCATCACTGCACCAATTGAAGCTAAATTTAAAAATGAGACTTAAGAAGAAAACGATAAGGAAGATGAACAGATCAATCTGAATCAGGGACAAGTTCACAAAAACCACTCTTCAGCAGATGTTATTGGTGGTGTTTTTGATGGGTAAATTGAAGTGTTTCATCTCGTTCACTGAACCTAAAAACATCAAGGAAGCATTGAATGATGAATTCTGGACAGTCTGAATGTATGAAGAGATGGAGCAGTTTGATCAACTATAAGTGTCAGAGTTGGCTCAAAAACCTAAAAATGTGAATGTCGTGGAAACTAAATGGATTTACAAAACAAACTTGATGAAGATTAGAATATGGTTTGGAATAAGTCAAGAAAATGTGAGTAACTTTGAGAGTGTAGCTCAAGTTTGTTCTTGAGAAATTAAAAATTGGTATATTTGTAGTCGTGTGTGGCTGAGAGTAATCCAAAATAAACAAATCTAAGAAGATTTTTTTGATAAAAATTAATATAAAAGAAAGAGTTTTTGTACGTGCTCTCATATTTTTTTATCATAGTATATTCATGAATTTTCAAGACAAAATTACAAAACTTGTCATGTAGTAATTGTAGGATTAGTAAATAAATTTATCAAGTTTCCAAAATATTAATATATTGTATGTTGTACGTAATGAGATCCATAAATATGAAAAAATTCATCAGTTGTAGATGGTCAGAGTGTTACAGTGATCAAACGCAAACGTTGATTTCGATCGGATTCAACAATATTATGTGTTGGTTAAAATTATTGGGTTGGTAACCCGGAAAGTTGTGAATTATATATTTGGATAATGATTGAATCGCCATGCTTTCCTTAAAGAGTATTTTGACTCTATCCCAAGTTCTTGGGTTACATGAAATCTTTTTGTAGGATAAGACAATCACAATTTCATTCTTGTTATAGACTAAGATACAAGAATAACAAATAGAGATTTAATGCTTATATGTGTTCTTCAAAGACCTTTGATGATCTTTGAACAATGAATCTTACTCTCTCTCTCTCTCTCTCTCTCTCTCTCTTACTAATCATTAGTTTCTAATTTTCTATCTCCCATTTGCCAATGCATACATCTCTTTATATAGAGAGTGAAGAGTTGCAACTAATAATTGCAATGGTTAAACTAATAGTTGCAACGGTTCATGAAGAGATGCAATGGTTACTAAATAGTTACAATGGTTAATCACCAAAGAATGCAAACATTATTACAAAATATTGTAAATATCAATAATTGTAAGGTTTCATTTGTATGATTGAATTATTTATATAAATAATTACAATGATTCACATAATACTTGCATTTATACACTTATATATCTAACATTCTGTGATGCGTAACCTATCTTTTGCTCAAAAAAAAAGACAAGTGTTCCGATAGAACTTCGTTGTTTACTCACATACGCATAAGGTAATTTATATACGAATGAATGTACGCCTAAATACATACACGTGTCGTTAGACACATAATAAGAATGTCACCTTCAAAGGAAACAGTACATGCCCCAGGCATGACAAACCATTAAATGAACTTTAATATCTTGTACGATTCATCAAACACTATATACCATCATGACTCCTACGTGATCCCTGTTATGAAATAACTTATAATTTTATAGTATCTCGAAATTTGAATAAGGGCGAAATTTTATACCCGTAGGGAAAAGATAACCCTTATATAATGAACTATTACAGAGAGAAGAGGGAGAAAGGGATGATTACAATCGAACGAATTCGTTCGTTTATATAGATGTAAAAAGTAGGAGTTACTGTGCAAATAGTGACAGTGGGGCCCACATCTTTTATTAATATCAACGAATGTGGTGCCGTCCACTGTTCCTTTTGCGACCGTTCACTATTCCTTTTACCATTTCACTATTCTTTTAACACTCCCCCTTGGGAACCAGTGTCACTATTGTTGCTTGCTTAACGTGTTTGTTGCCTCGTTAAAAACCTTTCTAGAAAAACCCTGTAGGAAAAACCATAGTAAGGTAAAAGAGTACAACCACGTAAGCTCCCCCTCGAATGAACAGTCACAGATCTTTCTGATGACGCATTCCAATATTATGGACATGTTTCCTGAATACTGAGGTAGGAAGTGATTTTGTGAAGAGGTCAGCTGCATTGTCGCATGATCGGACATATCTTACTTCAATCTCTTTCTTCTTCTCGAGCTCCTGAGTGTACGAGAAGAACTTTGGATGAATATGCTTTGTTTTATCGGTTTTGATATATCCTTCCTTCGTTTGAGTAACACATGCTGCATTGTCTTCATATAAAATAGTTGGGGTCGTGTCATTGTTAATTCCACTACTCGATCGGATATGTTGGCTTATGGATCTCAGCCATACGCACTCTTTACTTGCTTCATGGAGTGCAATGATCTCAGCGTGATTTGAAGAAGTAGCTACAAGTGTTTGCTTCTGAGAACGCCAAGATATGGCAGTGCCTCCAATTGTAAAGACGTATCCTGTCTGTGATCGAGCTTTGTGTGGATCTGACAAATAACCTGCATCTGCAAAACCAATCATTTGACCCTTTGAGTTTTTAGGGTAAAATAGACCTAAATCAATAGTCCCTTGAAGATAACGAAAGACATGTTTAATTCCATTCCAGTGTCTTCGTGTAGGGGATGAACTGAATCTTGCTAAAAGATTGACAGAAAAAGATATATCAGGCCGAGTACAATTTGCAAGATACATAAGAGCTCCAATTGCACTTAAGTATGGAACTTCAGGACCAAGTATTTCTTCATTCTCTTCAGATGGTCGAAACGGATCAGTTTCAATATTAAGTGATCTAACAACCATCGGAGTGCTAAGCGGAGTTGCTTTATCCATGTTAAAACGTTTTAGCACTCTTTTTGTATATGTAGACTGATGTACAAATATACCCTTTTGAGAATGCTCAATTTGTAAACCAAGACAAAATTTTGTCTGCCCGAGATCTTTCATCTCAAATTCTCCTTTTAAATAATTTGATGCCTTTTGTATTTCTTCTTGAGTTCCTATAATGTTAAGATCATCAACATACACCGCGATTATTACAAATCCCGATGTTGTTTTCTTTATGAAAACACAGGGGCATATAGGGTCATTAGTGTATCCTTCTTTTGTCAAATGTTCACTGAGATGATTATACCACATACGCCCAGATTGCTTTAACCCATATAACGATCTTTGCAATTTAATTGCACATAACCCTTTAGGTTTGGAACTTAACACTTCCGGCATCTTAAATCCATCTGGGATTCTCATATAGATATCAGTATCTAATGATCCATATAAATATGCCGTAACGACATCCATAAGACGCATTTCTAAATTTTCATTAGCCGCTAGGCTCATCAGGAATCTAAATGTGATTGCGTCCATAACAGGAGAATATGTTTCCTCATAATCAATTCCAGGTCTTTGAGAAAAACCTTGAGCTACCAGGCGAGCTTTGTATCTTGTAATCTCGTTTTTCTCATTTCGTTTCCGAACAAATACCCATTTATATCCAACAGGTTTCACATCTTTGGGTGTGATTACAATGGGTCCGAATACATTTCTTTTGTTAAGTGAATCTAGTTCGACTTGGATTGCATCTTTCCATTTTATCCAGTCATGTCTCTTTTGACATTCATAAACAGATGTTGGTTCTGGATCTTCGTTTTCTTCATCTATTTCCTTTGCTAAAAGGTATGAGAAAACATCATCTATATCATCCATCTCTTTCCGTTCCCATATTTTTCTATTATGGATGTAATTAATAGAAATCTCATGATTTTCTTCAGATTCATGATGCTTTGTATTGTCGTTAGATTCATTATCTTCTCTCTCAAGAACATTTTCTGTTATTCTGGAGGTATCATGCCTTTCAACTTCCTTTCGTTTTCTAGGATTTTTATCCTTTGAGCCAAAAGGTCTGCCGCGTTTCAAACGTGTTCCTGATTCACGTGTATCAACTGCCATTTTGCCTTTCTCTGGAATCTCAATGCGAGCAGGAGCATTTGCGGCGGGTATATATGATTTTGTTACCATTTTGGTATCAGCAAATGCATCAGGTAGTTGATTTGCGATGTTTTGTAAATGCATGATACGTCGAACTTCTAGTTCTGACTGTTTCGTAGGAGGATCAAGGTGTAATAAGGATGGCACATTCCATTTGATTTCTTTTCCTACTTTATTGTTATCTCCCCCTAGATTTGGGAATTCTTTTTCATTGAAATGGCAATCAGCGAATCGTGCCGTAAAAACATCACCAGTTTGTGGTTCTAGATATCTTATTATCGATGGAGAATCATAACCAATATATATTCCCAACCGTCTTTGAGGTCCCATCTTTGTACGTTGTGGTGGTGCCACTGGAACATAAACCGCACAACCGAATACTTTTAGATGAGAGATATTTGGTTCTCTACCAGATACTAATTGTAACGGGGAATATCTATGATATGCACTTGGTCTTATCCGAATGAGTGCTTCTGCATGCAAAATTGCATGACCCCATACAGAAGTTGGGAGTTTGGATCTCATAATCAATGGCCTTGCAATCAGTTGCAGTCGTTTAATTAAGGATTCTGCCAATCCGTTTTGCGTATGAACATGAGCAACTGAATGTTCTACTTCAATCCCTGATACCATACAATAATCATTAAATGCTTGGGATGTGAATTCTCCAGCGTTATCTAATCTAACTCTTTTAATTGGATAATCAGAGAACTGAGCTCTTAATTTGATTATCTGAGTTAGAAATCTCGCGAATGCCATATTTCGAGATGATAACAAGCAAACATGTGACCATCTACTGGATGCGTCGATTAGTACCATAAAATAATAAAATGGTCCACATGGTGGATGTATTGGTCCACAAATATCACCTTGTATTCGTTCTAGGAATCTTGGTGATTCTTTATCAACTTTTGTTGGTGATGGTCTTATGATCAATTTCCCAAGGGCACATGCAGTACATGGCATTTTATTACTCTGATGTATATCTTGGGCTTTTACTGAGTGACCATGTGAACTCTCAATGATTTTACGCATCATTGTAGTGCCTGGATGGCCAAGACGGTCATGCCATAGTATAACATCTTCTGGATTTCTCTTGATAACAAAATGTGATTCTATTACATCAATATAAGTGTGATGTAATCCAGAAGGAAGTTCTGGGAACTTTTCCAAGATTAGATTTTTGCCTGATCTCTCGGAAATTATATATATATACTTCTTGCCATTTTCAGTTGCAGACTGAGTATCATATCCTTGAAGATATATATCTTTGAAACTCAACAAATTTCTTTTAGAATTTGGAGAATATAAGGCATTATCTATGGAAAACTTTGTTCCATTAGGCAACATAAAGTTTGCTTTGCCAATTCCTTCGATCAAGTCTGTAGGACCTGATATTGTGTTTACAGTCATTTTGGCTGACTTTAAGTTAGAGAAAAATCTCTTATCTTTCAGTATAGTGTGCGTTGTGCCACTATCTGGTATGCAAACTTCTCTACCAAGTTGCGTAGTTGTTGTTCCGTTTGTTCTCTTATCCATTTCTGAAATACACAATTAATGTTAATAAAGAAAATAAATTTCATAATAATCATATTGAAAATTATACATTCACACAATAATTATACATTAGATTATAATCATACATTAGTTGTTTTGAAAACAACATTATTCTTGGATCGAAATACATAATTTTATGGCATTACTGGCATTATTTTAGCTTTATTACAA
>CAJHQP010009957.1:0-20349 GCA_905132765.1 Moricandia arvensis
TTTGTATCATAGATGTGGTTATAATATTTTTTTTTGTTTTGTTTTGGTTGCTAACGTCACGACTTTTGTAGCTAATAACCATGGTTGGTTACGGAATGCCCTCTCTAATTGCTTACTGTTTTCAATAATTATTTTAGTGATTTATTTATTATTATTATTACTGGTTAATATAATAAAACTCGTAATAAACATGATATACTTTCCCCTACGTATAATCGTATATGTTAGTTAGAAAAACGTATAAGTCGTTAGAAAACGTATCTTCTACATGTGTCGGTTGAGAAAGCACTACTTTAATCAACATACTTTTTTTTTTTTTTGATAAATTGAAGCTTTTTATTCTGCCTAACTATCAAACATACTTTTTGAATGATACTTAAAGTGATAGATGAGTATTGAGTGAAAGTCTGGAGATGTATTGATTCCATCCATTCTTCACTTCTTCATCTTTCTAATAACTTTCAGAAAACACACACTAACGAACTTGATAGTTATATCATATATAATAGACGTAGTTTTTACTACAACAATACAATATAAACGAAGTTATATCTTAAAATATTCGCATGAATAAAGTTTTATCATCCGATAAATATTTGATATTTAAGTGACAAACACCAGCAAATTAATTATATATTACTATGTTTCACATATTTATATATAGATTAATAATTATTTAATAAATAAATATTTTTCGTTTTTTCATTTTCTGATTGATTTATTCTTTTAATTTAATCACATTTTTATCTTAGAACTATCAATTTGTCAATTTGTCATTAGTAAGTATACAAGCAAATTTTTGATATATAGTATCACTAGGTTGTGATTTTTTCATGCTCATATAAATATTTACAAAACCAGCTAACAATTAACTTATATTTATTCTTAGAGGACAAAAACTAATATTTTTTTATAAAATTTAAAATTGTTTAATAATTTTATACATATGAAAATATTAGGTTTTATTAGATATTTTATTTAAATTAAAAATATAGTTCAGTATAATGGGAAAAAGTCCATTTTTTTAAAAAAAAATATTAGGTTCAGATATATTCTTTCCAAATTGAAGCAGAATTTTATTCTATATTATATTTAAATCAAATTAATTTTATCAAGTGAATACATATTTTATACAAATCAAATTGAAGCACAATTTATGCTATCTTGATTAAATATGTGATTTGAGTATAATAATCTGAATCTGTTTTGTTTTTCATTTTGAGGTACATTAGAATACATCCGCTCCTTTTTGGATTAAAATTGTTTCACGTTCTAGTAAGGTTAAATACCGATTAATTTTATTAATTTCATTTATGTATGTTTTCATCTTAGATTTATAAATATATATTTATAAAGTTATGTAAATTAGATATATGTTGTTTTGGTATAAAGATAAGAGAAAAAAATTTGATTCTATCATTTGATATTAATGTACAATTGAGATCAAGTAACAATTATAATTGTAATTTTTAGTTTTATATTATTGCAACTGTTTATTTGGTATTAAGTTTATCGTAACCTAAAACTAATAACTTTTTAGAAAATTAAAATGATATTAGGTAGTTGACATTCATTTTTTAAAAGTTGTTTTATTATTCTGTGAAAATAAATTCATACCAGAATTATTTTTAATTCATATATATTATATTATTAAAAATTTGGATTAAAAATAAAAATAAGGTTTGTTGATAACATAAATACTTTAATTAATGACTTATTTATTAGAAATTGCCTATTAAAATTCTGATTGTTAGAAAAGAATATGAATCTTTATTAGTAAATACTCACACACACACACACACATATATATATATATATATATATATATATATATATATATGTGTGTGTGTGTGTGTAAATACTCACACACACACACATATATAAAGAAAATTATAATTTTCTTTAAAATTCAATATATAAAAAATAAAGTTACTATCATTATTAATTGTTCATTAGTAATATTATAGAATAAGACTCAAAAATTCAAAGTGAGTGCAACTTGTAAAATAAAAGTTTTCAAATAATTGATAAAGGGTGTTAAATATATTTATTTTGTGGCATTTTACTATTTCTAGAATAAAGGTTATTAAGTAAGAAATAAAATTAAAATAGTAATAATGAATACTACACATAGTAATTCTTTAAGAGTACGTATATAACTGAAAATTTTGAATATTAATGTAAACGCTACCATAAGAAAATGAACTCTTCAAATAACATTACAAAATATCTTTTGTCATGTATATTCTCTATTATATACTTTCAGATATTTCAACTTCTTATATAAATCGTTTTAAGGCATTTCCATCCTCATCGCTTTTGAGCAACAATGACAGAAATGGCCAGCTTTGATATTCAAAACTGTTTCATCTTTACTCTCCTCTTCCTCTTCCCAACCCTCTTTCTCTTGTGTTCTTCTTCTTCTTCAAGGAACCAAAGAATAGCTTTGATCTGCCTCCAAGCCCTCCTTCTCTTCCAATCATTGGTCATCTTCACCTCATCATCTCTTCTTCAATGCACAAATGTTTTCAGAAAATCTCATCCAAGTACGGACAATTCCTCCATCTCCACATCTTCCATGTCCCCATCGTTCTTGTCTCCTCTCCCACAGTGGCCTACGAGATCTTCAAGGCTCACGACATGAACGTCTCTTACCGTGGTCCAATAGCTATCGATGAGTGCATTGTGTTTGGTTCTTCTGGCTACATCAGAGCTCCCTCTGGAGATTACTGGAAGTTCATGAAAAAAATCATCATGGCTAAGGCGCTAGGGCCCCAGGCGCTGGAGCGGTCACGTGGCGTCCGTCTAGTTGAGCTAGAGAGGTTCCACAGGAACCTTCTCGATAAGGCCATGAAGAAAGAGAGCGTGGAGATCGGCGAGGAAGCGATGAGACTCGTTAACAACACACTGGGAAAGATGAGTATGGGAAGTAGTTTCTCAGTGGAGGACAATGACGGTGGGAAAGTCTCTCAACTATCAAACGCGTTCACTTCCTTGTGCCACAAGTTTTGTGTGGCACAAGTTTTTCATAAGCCTCTTGAGAAGCTAGGGATCTCATTCTTGAAGAAGGATGTAATGGAGGTTTCACACAGATTCGAGGCTCATCTGGAAAAGATTCTCGCGAAATACGAAGAGAAAGCTGACAACCATCAAGGTGCTGAGTTTATGGATGCATTGTTGGAATCTTATCAAGGCGAAAACGCAGAGTATAAGATGACTAGGAAGCAAATCAAGGCGTTATTCGCGGTAATTTTTTCATTGAGAATCCAATCAATGAACGTTCTTGTGCATAGCTAAGTGAAACATTCGTCTATGACTCCACAAAATTTTGAAGAAAATTACATAGACATATACTCCTAGACTTGTTTTAATTTTTTTTTTATCGAAACCTTCACTAAGAATCCAAACAAGCACCATTATACTAAATTAACCATGTGCTATTGCAGGAGCTGTTCGTTGGAGCAGGTGACTCATCTTCTTCAACAACACGGTGGGCAATGGCAGAGATCATCAACAACCCTAATATCCTTGAGAGACTGAGAGAAGAAATCGATTCAGTGGTGGGGACAAATAGGTTGGTTCAAGAAACTGATCTACCAAAGCTTCCTTACTTGCAAGCGGTCGTCAAGGAAGCTCTAAGATTGCACCCTGTGGGAGCTGTTGTGCCAAGGGAGTTTCAAGAAGGCTGTACGATAGGAGGGTTCTACATACCGGAGGGAACATCACTTGCTGTCAATTCTTATGCTATCATGAGAGATCCTGATTCTTGGGAAGATCCTTATGAGTTTAAGCCAGAGAGGTTTCTAACCACTTCAAGATCATGGAAAGAGGATGAGAGGAAAGAGCAAGCACTGAAGTTCCTAGCTTTTGGCGCCGGAAGGAGAGGATGTCCTGGATCAAATCTAGGTAGTACTTTTGTAGGAACCGCGGTAGGAGTGATGGTGCAGTGCTTTGACTGGGAAATTGAAGGAGATAAAGTCAACATGGAAGAAGCTTCAGGATTAAGATTCTTTATGGCTTTGGCTAAGCCCCTTAAGTGCACTCCTCGTCCTCGAAATGTAAACCATTTACCTTCTGATATGCAGATTCCAAATTCATCAGGTCAAGATTGCACTCAGTTTACAAACATATAAACTCTATGAAGGTTCACAAGATCGTTATTACGTATTTTACATGCTTTATTTTGCATTCGAAGATGTTGTTGAATGCATTTCCTTTATCATTGTATATTATTATTTATACTAGATAAGGAACCCGTGTGATATCGCACGAAAACTCATTTTATATAAAATAATATGTTAAAATCTATAATTTATAATTATATGCCTAATAAATAATCAAATTTAATTTGATGATTAAAATGATTTACAAAGTATTTAAATATATATATATATATATATTTTTTCTATAAACTTTAATGTTGCATTTATATTTTTAGCAGAACAATTATTGCATACAATTTTTCTTCATTTAAAAAAAATATTATGAAATTTTTATATGATATTTAGTTCCAACCACTTCTTGAACAAATTTCAATTATTTTTGCATGACATTTAGATATTTTTTTCTATTTAAGAGATAATATTGGAATTAATATTTTGTACTCTTTTTAACAATTACTATTTCTATACTGGTAAAAAACATTTATTATTTTTATATATTTATTTATCTGCTTTATTTTTAGAAAAAAAATATATTAAGAATATTGAATATCATAATAAATATATGTTGACTTATTGATATGACATTTCTCATTTAGAATATTATCTTAAATTTCTTCCAATTTCTGGAAGAGTTCTTATAAAACTCCAATACTTATTATATCAAACTTTTTTTTGTCGACATTATATTAAACTAAAACAATAATTAATTTTTTTGCTAAATTGATAAATTATGGATTTACCTTTTTTCCAATTATAATGACTTTTGTTGAGCCAGTAAATAGTATTTTGAAGTTAAGTGGTATTAAGATATAAATATTCTAGAATTCTATCAGTTTTCAATCAAAATTTTCAACCTTAAACTAAGATACAAGAATAACAAATAAGTCTTCCATGTTTATATGTGTTTCTTCAAAGATTTTAAACATTTCTCTAGATATTCTACAATATTTGTGATTGTAGTGATTTTCTAATTGTGATTTGTCAGTGATCTTTCACATTAATTACTTGTTCATTCATTAAAGACATGACATTCCACAAGAATAATGGTGTATTTAAGAAAATTAAGCATTGTATTTTTCTTATTGAACCATTTCATGATAAAACAATTGTATATATTAACAAATATAAAAAAAAACTCTTTTGTCAACATAAAAGGTCTCTTTAATGTGAAAGATTGGGTCCTTTTTATAGTCATGAACAAAATCTATAACAAAAAATTATGAACAAAAATGTATAATATATAGTCATGAACAAAACTATTATGAAAAACAGTTATAAGCGAGTTAAACCTACCCTCTTGTTTTTAGTAACATGTCATCTTTGTAAAATTGTTTTTAGTAACATGGTCATCTTTGTTAGTGTTGGGAAGCGAGTTAAACCTACCCTCTTGATCCGCTATGTTGCTGATCGAATCCTTCTTTTGATTCAAAATTTTAAGTTGCATTTGTCAAGAAAAATAGCTGACTCATACTCTGGCCGCTAATTTGCAGGTAACCCGTATGACTCATGGGTTATTTAATTTTTAAGATAATGATTTTATTATTTATCTTCTAAAAGAATATACATATTGTATTTTATATATATCTTGACAAAAATCTGTTTTAAAAAAAAAATTGAAGGTTGACACGTATCCACAAGTCAAATTAAACTGATTCGCATCTATCTGCGAAAAAACTTAATCCGCATCTACACCCATCCCATAAATTTTGTTAACTAGTCAATTCACATCCGCCTCGACGGCTCAAACGAGGGGGGCTCACAGAATTAAACTCAAATTTCCAACTATAATCTTTGTTGACAAGGTCTTGTGCGGAATGAAGGAAGAGAGTAACTTTGGCAGCGTAACATGCAAGGAAAGAAAAATGTGGATCGCCAAAAGTTGCAAACAGAGCGAGCATGAACAATATCGAAACAGTCCTCCACATTCTTGGATATAATGTGCAGTAGCTCCTCTGGTAGAAGAGACCAGTCTCGCTGCACGGATGATGATGATGATGTCTTCTTTTAGTTACAGAGTCTTTCATGGTTTGTTGATGAAAAGCTGGGATTCAAGAATCTGGATAAATATAGTAGAGTTTTTAGGGTTTTACTAAATTTGTAAACATATATGAGCGCAGATGGTTTATTTGATAACATTCTACTATCCAAAACTGATACGAGTTTACTAACACAATAACATTTGCCATTAAACAATGAAAACATCGTATCAAAATCCCAATCCTAAGAGACAATAGAGAACCTAATTTTATGTACCAAACATACTGGACCAGAAGTCTTAGAGCACTTCCAATAAGGATTTCTAACTTTTGGGATTCTCAAAATACATATATATGTATGTATATATTTGTATTATTATTTAATTTTAAGGTTCTTAACTTTACGAGAAACTAAACCCAAAGTATCTCTGCACAGAATTTTTGATTTGGATTTCCCGTAAAGTTAAAAACTCTAAAATTAAATATTAATATAAATATATATACACATATATATTGAGAAACACAGAGCTAGAAACCCCGATTGGGGGTGCTATATTTATATTAGTATTTAATTGTGAAGTTCTTAACTTTATGAGAAATCTAACCCAAAAATTCTCTGCATAGATATTTTGGATTGAATTTCCCGTAAAATTAAAAACTTCATAATTAAATATTAATATATATATATATATATATTATTTTTAGAACACAGAACTAGAAACTCTCATTGAATGCTCTTAGAGCATCATTATCCATGGAACCCCATTTAGGGTTCCTATTTTTTTTTTGCTAATTAAAAAAATAAAAATGAACCAATTACGGGTCGCCACGTATCAGTGGGGCCCGTGAACAGTGTAAGAAACTCTCCAAAAACGGTTCTTATTTAGTAGTTTTAAAAAAGCGGTTCTTGCACTGTTCACGGGTCCCACATGTTAGTGGGGCCCGCAAACAGTGCAAGAACCCCCTTAAGAAACCAGGGATAATGATGCTCTTAGAGCAGGATTAACCGGGGTCTCTTAAGCTGGAGTTCTTAGCTTTTCTAAGAGACGTATCTTAGCTTTTAACTAAGAAAACCTAAGAACCGTCTCTTAAATAAGACCATAAGAGCCGTCTCTTAGCGGGAAAAATGTAGAAAGAAAAAAAAATTAAAAAGACAAATTTTTCGTTAAGAACTCTACCTTAAGAGACCCGGGTTACTCATGGCCTTAGAGCCTTGGAAAGAACAGACAAAATCTTTCTGTAAAATAAATAAAAAAATCTAGATGGAGAAGAGGGGAGAGATCCTTTCCCTTATTCTAATTTGGTTATACGGAAGTCAAATGTAGTACTTCATCCATTCCAAAATACTTGATGATTTAAGATATTGCATAATTATTAAGAAATATATCTTTTTATCTTAAAAATATTATTAAATATTAATTATAGATTATTTAACCAATTACAAAATATACTACAATAATCTATTGGTTGCAAAGTTTTGATAAAGTTAAAAATGCATTAAAATATAAAAATATCATCTATTTTGAAACATAAAAAACTTCCTTAAACATCATCTTTTTTGAAACAGAAAGAATATTTTTAAACCTTATATTACATACGAGTAAGTAATTAACATAAGGTCATACGTGGTGTCAAGTAATTGACATGATTGTAGACGTATATCTTAAGTCTATCAACTAAAATTACATATTTAAAAACTTTTACCAATTAGATTCATATATAATATTAACTAGTGTTCTAAAAATCGGTTTAGGTGGCGCCTAGACACCAGATTAATCGGCAAATCGGATATAAATAGAACAATTTATTCAAATCAATTTTTTAAAAAATCGGTTTAGTCGTTCAAAAAATCGGTCTAAACATCCATATAAACAATAATTTTCTATAAGGTGTTTACCTACCGCCTAGTGATTTTTGAACATTGATATTAACATAAATATATAAATCTAAACAAACTTGGAGTAAAAAAATATTTCAAAAAGGAAACAAAAGATATGTAAGTATTATCTGAAGGAAACAAACTTTTCAAAAAGTAAATAAAGAACTAATTTGATAATTCTACAATTATTAATTTTAAAATTATTCGCTCAATCTTTTATATATCCTTAATATACATAAAATAAAAACATTATGTTTGGCAATAAACATAATTTTTAATTTATGTGTTGATGATCGATCTTTAAAATAGATGTAGCCCACATTGATTCTTCTGAAGGGAAAATAAATTGAAAAGACCTTCATGCTACAATCCGACCATGAACCAAACCCTTATGTCTCCAAAGTTGAGGCAATGTGTCAATGATTGGTCGCAATTTTTTCTCCTTGAAATTACAGGTCTCCAATGATGATAAATCGTTTCTTCGCAGCAGTCTGATTAACAACATCAATTGGTGGAGAAACTGGGGAATTTTCCACCCCAAAAATTCAGACATATCCAAAATGAATCTAACATATACTAAACTTGTCAATGAGTTGGTTCACTTTGGATATGTCTGAATTTTTATTAACTTTTAAAAAGTTTTTTAAAATATAATCAAAATTTATTTGAAGTATTTAACAGATTTTAGTTATTAATGGAAGCATATACAAAAAAAATATAATTAAAAAGAAAAAATTATATTTCTTATAGAAATTTAAATATTTTAAAGCGTATAAAACCGAAGTATATGAAAATTATATGTTTTATAATTTTTTGAATTTTTTTATTTTAAAAAATTCTTTATTTTTTAAAAATTCTTTATTTTTTAAAAATTCTTTACTTTTTAAAAAACATTTTTTTTAAATAATTTTATATTTTTTAAAAAAATTAGTTACTTTCTATTCTTAAAAGATAATTTTATTCATTTTATATCTATTTTACCTATTTTAATCATTTTTATTTATTTTTTGCATAAAATATTTTTTTAAAGAGTAACTACCACGTTATTATTTTGACATGATAATGAACAAGGTCATAATTTTAACGTGGCGAAAAACTAAGTTAATTTCAAAATTTAATATGTTATTGAAATTACTTACATTGTTTAAAATCTTAGATGTTGAACATTACCGTTTAAAAAAGTGTAAATTTTTGCCAACTTAAATATTTAAACTGTAATTTTCTTAATAAAATTATATACACGTAATAAAATATTAAAAAAACAAAAAAATTGATATGGGTCTGAGGCGGTCACACTGACCGTCACATATACTCAGCCGGCACTGATAATAGAACATCACGATTGAAGTTTCTCAACCTGGGGATAACAACCAAAATAGTGAGAATTTGCGTTAAACGACGAAATTGAATAATTGCCTCCAAAATCGCCAAATATTCGTTTTTGACCGTCATTTTTGAAGTTTTCATTTTGTTTCTTGAAACCATTTTTTCATATTTTTAAAAAATAACATATGATACTTTGTTTGACACAAAAAAAAAAATCAGGTAATCTAGCTATGTTACTTATAATATTTGACAATTGTAGTTTAAGTTAACCAACTTTATTATATTTAAATAAAAGTATTCAAAGGAGAAAATGTAATGTGGTTTTGTAGTAGCAAGTAAAAGAACCAAAACTCTACGAGACATGGCCTCGTTGAGAGATAGAGTACACATCGAACACAACCTTAATTATTCTTCGTACACTTTGACCAAAAGTTAGTTTCCTTCATCTCCCACCTTTTTCTGTTTTGTTTTGGTATCTCTTTGCATAACCCCAAAAGTACAAAAAGAGAACGGTCGTTATCACGGCTTCGAAACGGGTACAGCCTCTTGACGGAAACAGAAGACGATCCGTCAGCCATGCCGTTACCGTTGCTATTTAACTTCAACGTGTTCATTGACTGTACGGTCTTGTCGGATGGATTGGAAGAAGAAGGACGACCTCGGACGTCGACAGCTCCAGGGATCAAAGAGTTACGCGTGTGGCTCGTGGCGGTTGAGATGGCAGTGGCTAAAGAGATAGGCATGAGACAAAGACCTTTTCCTTGAAGGTATTGCATCGCCGAGCCCATGTCTTCTTCCATTAGCTTCGCCACCTGATGCTCTGTCATCGTCAAGCCGTCGTTGGAGTTTCCGGTTGGCAAGGTTACCCCTGGCTACGGCAGATGACGCATTCCCGTGGGACCCACCTGCCTGAAAAAGTAATATAAATAAAGACATTTGAAAATAAAATTAAGAAGCCTTAAGTATCTCTAACCGACTCTATATTTTACTGCAAAATCTAGAGGGGAATGATGAACAAACAAAAAAATAATTAATAATTTTTTTGTTTATTTATTACTTTCTATTTCATTTTATAGTAAATATAAAGTGAGCTTGGGGATGTTCTAAGTAATAACTAGATTTTCACCGCCCTTTCAAAGGACGAGTATATATTTGTTTTAAAATTTTAAAATTAATAAATTAATAATTTTTTTGTTTTTTTGTAATTATATTTTTGTTTATCATTTATAAATAATATAAAAGATTTAATATTTTCAATATAAAAGAGTTAAAACATGACTAATAAATAGTTGGACCAAACATTTATCAATAGGTCATGATTCTGTTTTAATATAATAGATAATAGATAGTTTCTTTAATTTTTTTCTGTTTCGAACTTCTTCCAAGATTTATCTATTTAACATAAATATACTTAACGCACAACATAACTAACTATATAACAAATGCACTGTTAGGAAAATTATATGATTTCTTAATTATCTCCATTAACTTGGATTTTAATTAATACTCCTTCCGTTTCATATTAAGTGTCGTTTTAGAGGATTTTTTTTTGTTATAAATAAGTGTCGTTTTCAACTTTCGATGCAAAATTTATTATTTTTATACTGCAATTTATTTTGTTATTAGATAAAATATGGTTAGTGTATAAATAATTATGTTTTTATATAAAAAATATGCAGAATTATTTATTTTCTTAATCCGTGTGTAAAAACCTAAAGTAACACTTATAATGAAATTAATTACCTCAGAGATTTGAGAAGAAACGGAAGCAGCACCACCTAATCTGCTCATGCTCAGTACCTAAAGCGCAATAATTTAATTCAAAACCGGATTAGTACACACCGGCCCACTATTATTTAATCTAAATACACATTATGTAGTGCGTGTATATGACAATCCAGAATAACAATTAAAGGAGAGGGAACATAAGGAATTTTATTTGCAGAGGCCCATATTTGATTAACTGCCATGCAAATAGTGTACCTAATATGTCTGCTTTCTTTTTGTCTATTATGTCAACTACTACTAGACGAAGAAAAAATCTTCCATCAATACTGAAGTGAGTATGATAAATCATAATCTTGTTACTAAGAAGAAGATTATATCTTGTTCTATTAAACCAAATGGAAATTATGATTGTAAGAAAAGTATAAGAGAGAGAGAGATTCACCTTGACTTGGAGTTGTAAAAACTTGACATAATCTATGATCTCATCAAGCATTGATGCCTTGTCTGTCTGTCAATTATTATTCATATAAAATATACAAAAACAATTTGTCAGAACTGAGATCCTAACACTATTTATTACTGCATTAATTAACTTTGTTTATTGTAGCCTAATTAATAAGCTAATCAGTGTTTAATCATTAGACTGATATTTTTATATTTTGATGCTAAACCACCAATTATATGAGATGCAAAAAAATCAAAAAACTAAATTTACTTGCTAAAACCCCAATGGATAAATTGTAATTTTTCCATACAAATGATATTCGATCATGCATATTCAATCAGACTAGTGAATTGGTTTTTAAATGATCCATTTAATATATAGAAAAAAACTGAAAATGAATTAAAATAAAATACCTTATTGCCGTTAGGACAAGTTCTTGAAGAGCTTTCATTCTCTCCGCAATTCTCTCTCTCCGTAACTGCCCCATAAAACAATTTTTTCAGAAAATCGTAAAAAAAATATAAACTTCTTCTCAAAATTAAAAATGTCTACGCCTTTCTCGTAACAGATACGAGTTAATGCCAATTGAGGATAAAAAAATGATAAAAAAAATTAAAAAAAGAGTTCAAACCCTCTCGGCGATACTGTGAGGATCAGTAGCTTGACCTCTCCTAGCTCGGACTTTAGTCCTACTCTGGGACGGAGTAGCACCAGTGTCTGTAGACCCACTCGTTTGCTGTGTGTTTGCCTTTGCGTTTGGCCTTGTTGGTGCATCGGTCCACCTCCCAACCCCTAATAAATATCCATCAAGTTCGAAAACCTAAAGAGAAGAAAGAGATGCGTTTAGTTTTATTACCTGAGGGATGTGGAAAGGAAGAGATCCGGTGGCGGAGAATCCATTGTAAAGAGCATGGCCATCAACGTTGTCGTTTTGATGATGAGATGATAAAGGCATCATCATCATCTGTTGATGAGTGTCGTCGAGGGAGGGCCATGGAGCGGAGGCAAAGATGTGGTTTAGGAATCTTCGTGGTCGAAAGTAGTCGCCGGAGTTTTGCAAATGGGAAGAAGATGAAGGAGTTAGAAGGGAGTCCATCATATCTTCTACACTTTTTCTTCGGAGGAAGGAGTTGGAAAAGATAAGAGGTAGGCTTCACTATTATGTGGTAGATGTACTACTATTATTTAAAAGGTTTAGGGATTGAAATAAATAGAGAATTAATTAACAGCATTACTTATTGGGATTGGTTGAAAGAAAAAAGTAAAACACTTTTTTTTTTTCTGGTTAGCAACCCATATTGTATGATGATGAATCGATGATTATTGTTGCCTTTTAATTTCGTCAAGACTTTGAATTATCTTAATTATTCTTTTCTACAGACTAATAAAATTAAAATACATTTTTTGATGAAATATAGCTATTATTATTTAATAATATTAGGACGTGATCAATTTCCAACATGTGTCAGATAATATTTTAATTAAAAAATAAAAATCAAATATTTTTAAATGTTAATCTAACTCAAATAAAAATATGATAGTTATTTTTAAATATATATTTAAATATTAAATATATATCTATTTTAAATAAGAAAAAATGTATAGTTATTTAATAGTAAAAGGAATAATTTGTGAACTAACGCAATTTCTTAATAACCATGAAGAATATAGCATCCATAATTGTTAAACAAAGTCAATAAACTAAAATCAATGTTTTTTTTTTAATTTTCCCACAACAAATATAAAGTTGTTATACCATTTGGCTATCATTCTCCTTTCTTTATAAAGTATAGATACATAATATTATATTAGTATATATGATATATTATTGATAATTTTTTATCAAAATTAAATTAGACACAAATATATATGGGTACATATATATAACCAAGTTCAATGAATAATCATTCCATGTCATGATCTAAAGTTTATAAATTATAATTGAACAAACACATATGCTCATCTATGTTTCATATATGCCTACGTATATGCATGTGTATTGCATACATACATAAAAATACGTATACATGTCGTACTCCTTTTTTTGAACTTAAACATGTCGTACTTTATAAACCAACAATGTGAGGGACATTTCCTTTCCAAAAAAAAAAAATGCGAGGGACACTTTTTAAGCAAAAAAAAAATAAAAAAAATCATGTAGTCTTGTATTGGCGTGTTCACTTGCCACCATCCGTGTTATCGCCTTACTGGTTGAATTCAGATAAAAATAAAATCGTTATAACAGATGTTTCTACATTTACAATCTTTACAATATGTATGAAAATCCATGATACACATTTAACAAATGAAATGAATCTTAATCAAAGAAAAAAAAATGAATCTTAATTTGATTTAGGCACTCTTATTACGTTTGTGAGAAAACCCATGCAACATATTTGTTGATATGCTTTAAATCTTATAATAACATATTATGACTTTCTATTCAGGAAAAATCCCATATTTTAATTTTTTTACATACATTAAAAATATATTAAATTTTGATTGTCAATGTATTATGTTTTTGGTAATTAACTATTTCCACAACTTTTAACTAATATAATTTCATCAAACACAATTACTTCTATCAAAATTTACAATTTATCATTAAATAATAAATTAAAGTATAAAAATAATTTTTATGTTAAATATGAATCTTTTCGGAACAGGAGTATATATCTTTACAAATCTAGATCATCCACTATATTAGCGCAATGTTTTTGAAATAAAATATTTTACATTCCATCTATTTTAAATTATAAGTTGTTTGGGTTAAAAATACAAATATTAAGATAATTTCCTTTTTTCTTTAATATTTTAAAAACAACGTTATATACGAAACTGGTGAGTATGTTGTACGCTTCTTCCAACTCTAATTATCAAAAATATTTAGCTTTGAATAGTAACACCTTTAATTTCTGTTTACTTATGGATATACTGAGTTATTAAACTACATTACAGTTATGTATAGTTTTACTTTCTTATTTATATATATTTTCATACTATCTTCTATTCTTCTTACATCCATTATAAATACGATATTGATAGTAGATTTTGGTAAAAGTCATATACGGGCAGTGGAATGAAACTATTTAGGTAATGGAATTATTTTATAGTTTTATAAGTAATGTTCTGCTTCATTAAGCACATGGGAACATTCTGCATTTGCACAAACTCTCAAGGAGAGAAAGATGGGCTTTTAATTACACTCATTGATTATTGCAATGTTGGTCAAATAATTAATGTACTACACAACAAAGCTAGACAGAGGAAGGGAGCGATTACTAATAAATATTACTATTATTAGGACAGAGAGTACTTTAGAATGTTAAAGTACATCGAAGTCGTAAAATATGTTTAACATTCTTCTACAGAAAATAAAATTAATTAGAAAATAAGTAATAATTTGTTATACGTCTTTGTCATTTCTTCCTTTACACCTCAATCGCATATTCACTTGATCCTCCATTTGTTTCATATTATATGTCATTTTAACATCTATTTGAAATGTCATTTTAAAATTTTAATGTAACTTTAGTTTAATATTAGTTACAATGTACTGATTTTATAAATATCAAATACTGGTAGTTGAATATGTATAATTAATAAGAACTTAAATACATTTTAATCATTTAAAGTGATATTGTTTACTAAATGGAGAGGGTATGTTATACCAATGGAAAATCGTATTTTACATTTTTGTCCTTAGCAAAATCAACTGAAGGTGATCGTTTTTGTCCTAAAAAGGCTCCACTTAATTTTTTGATTGACAAGGTGAATTGTAACTATGGAAAATCAAAATAAACTGGGTGATTACATCTGTGCATGTGCGGAGTGAAATTTATTTACTAATAATCTTTGAATACTAACTTTTGCGTTTAACCGTCATGTCATAAATATCTAAATATATTATCATAAACCGTCAATATAAAGTTGATGAGTAAGGTCATGAATTATGTTTTGTTCATCCATTTATTTTTGTATTTTGGTTTTTGTGGCATTTACATGTACTACAATAACAAATTTACAGCTACAACCATTCACATATCGCTAAATTTTTACAGCTAAATTTCTGCAGCCAGAGTCTAACTAATTATCACTGTTTTTTGTACTATGTTAATTGTGTGGGTGTGTGCGCCCTTCTGCAGAAAAAAAATCTTAATTAAATCTGCACAAAGTCAAGTTGTTAGTGTATGGCGGGAAGCAAGAGATATTAGGGATCGTAGAGTGCCGTAATGTAATGTGAAACCGCTAAGTATAGCATTATACTCTTTCTTTTTTAATTTTTGTAACACATGTATAGCATTATACATCATCTAATATATATGGGATAACATATTAAAATGCTATACATCGACAACAAATTAGATTTAGCTAATACAATGTATACCACTAAATTATATTGTTATATCCAATTTAGAATATTCAACATCTTGACAACTACGAGTTAAACATAACATATTATATGCTACTTAGAAGTTATCATCGATAAATATAAACATGATATTTTATCTACTAATCTCACTAGAATCATTTTACACATAATTGATAATTATAATCTTAGCTTATTGAAACACTTAGGGACTAGACTATATAATATGCTATATCAAAAAAAAGAAAAAATATGCTATATCAATAAATCAACATCGTGTGGTTATAGAATGTTCGTTAAGATAAAATCTTTGTATTTATTGATAATATAATGTTAGATGTTATATGGAAACATGATGGCACTAGAAGCGTATTATTTGTGTATTAATATATAATGTAATTCTTATAGTTTTGATAGTAAAATTATTAATAGATAAAAATAGTGTTAGATATTGACGATGAATAGGAATAGTGTTTAACCAAATGTGTATGTACCAATGTTAAATAGTGAATTTTGGTTATTGAAAAGATTCAAAAGATGAAATTCTGATAAAAATAGGAGATGTAAATGAAGTGGATCTATTAGATTATGGATATGTCACGAGTAAGAATGAGAAAGAGAGTTCATTGAAGAGATGAGAGCAGAGAAAAAATCTGATTTACAATAGATAAAAAAAAGAAGAAGGAAAAGTATTTTTATTCATTTTGTAGGTATAAATTTAAAAAGTGACAGAAAAAAAAGTTGGTTTCTGCAACTGGGAGGTGGTGATGGTGAAACAAGAGAAGGTGGTGTGGTGAAGACGTTGTATTCCGCACAAACTCCACCTTATCCTGATGGATTCATCCTCTTTGGTTTGTGGTATGTATTAACTCTTTCTCCAATGGATTCTTACTAACAATAAACATGTGTTCTGGAAGATGCAAATCTTCCATTTCGCCTGATTTTAACCTTTTTTATCTACAAGAGGAAGAGAATGAGATCGGTTTATAATGTAAGAAGAGAAATGATTTGATATGGTGTGACTTTTGTAGAAAAAAGGAACTTTTGAAGACCTTTTATTTACACTATAAATCTTTAATATGATAATGGTATAGTTAATTACATGTGCATAATAAAGGTTAATTTATGATAGTCTCTAACACAATATCTACTAACAGAGATACCATAGCTGAATAAGTGTATATGAGTTGTTTTGTACTCTCTCCGTTTCTTTTTACATGATGTTTTAGAGGATTTGTGTTATTTCAAAATAAATGATGTTTTAAGATTTTAACCTATCTTTTGAGGTTTTAAGGTTAACTTTAACTTTATTGGAAACTGTCAACCAATAAAATTTTACAGTCTTTTTTTATAATTGGTTGAATGATTTAAAATTTATATCTTTAAAAATATTTTTTAAAAGTGAAAATGTTTTAATTTACGTGCATTAAACTAAAACATCAAGTAAAAAGAAATGAAGAAAATATTATTTAAAATATAATAATACTTTCTACACTGTTAGGGCATTTAGCTAATTTTGCGTTTTTCCATGTATAATCTAATTTCTCAAAAAATAAACCATAGTTCGTTTATCTCTTCTTCTTGACTTTGATAGTCATTGTCAACGATATCTTTACAGCTGTACTCAAAACGATGATCTCTACCAAAAGTGCATAACTCACATCTTACTTTTCTTCCTTCTTCTGATAATCTGGAATTTCAAATCAGCATCTAGTCTAATTTCCAAAACCTATACAACACTAAACACTTAGTTTCTTGCTATTTAAGATTATGAATAAAATCAAAATGATTTTCCAAATCCACGATAAATATTTCGACCACTAGCAAGGGCAGACGTAGAACACGAGCTATGGGGACACGTGCCCCATCTACAAGTGCCCCCAATCCAAACACATGTATAATTAAAAAATTGTGTGTGCTTCCAGCTAGCTGTGATTCTAGATCCACCCTGACTACTAGACCACTGAAATCACTATAGCTAAACTACATTTATTACCATTTGATACAAGCTTTTGTTTTCTTTTGCTTTGGCTAAAACTACACAAATTTTTCCAATCAATCACTCTTTCTCACCAAGTTGGATAAAGCTTTTGTTAGATTTAAGTCTATTCTAATTTAAATAAATCATAGTAAAACTATTTGTAGTAATATATTAAAGTGGTTCTAAGAATTAGATTTGCATCTAAAGTTTCATACTAACCCAATCACAAACAAAGTCCCGACCCTTGACATTTTATGGGATGGAAGCTAAAAAGAAATTGTGGGGTTATATTTACTAATAAATACATACTTATAGACATTAAATTGTAACTATTCCAAAAAAATGAAATTGTATCAACGAAATTCAAATTAACCACTTTTTTGTTTTTATTTTTTTTATCATCAATATATATAACAGATTCAACTAACATTGTGCAAATCAAACCGGGAACTCTGCATCTATATGAATAAATAAACGACGATGTTTTCTGGCACTTGCGTGCGAAACTGTCCGTCCTTGTATTATGTGATCAAATTAACCACCTTTTACAAGCACAAATCGACTTATAACTAATTGACTATTAAATCTTTGGCCAAACAAGTACTTATGTTTTTGCGGGTTAGAACTTGGAAGTATGGGTTTCTCGTACTTCTATTCAAGACGGGGCCCTAAACGAAAGGAACAAAATTAATATTGCGATAACTAAATTTTTAATTCAGCTGTCCCAAAAAAAAGCCTGGAGTTAATCATAGGAAAACATCAAACAAATCCAAACCGTGATTATCAATTTTTTTTTTTTTAAAAAAAAAAATCGAAATGGACTCCAATAATTGTTTTCTAGTGATGCGGGGCAGCATGAGATTAGGCTAACAAAACCGTTTCTCGACCGATTGGGTTTCAACCTTTCATCGGTAAAAGATGGGTCAAACCTTTTTAACCTCATTTTTATAGTCCACTGCAAAGACTGATTTTGAAATTCGAACAGTTTGTACTTTCGAGTTTCAATACCATCTAAAATATTTTTTAATGTAATAAATTTGACTTCATTTTCATATATATATATATATATATATATATATATATATATAATATATATATATATTTGTAATCAAAATATTCCATCGGAGAAATCGATGAGACTGGTCCCCAAATCATTATTTCAATATGAATAAAGCAAAAGTTATAAACTCCAAATACTCATCAAAAGGATCTTTGTGCTTCAATCACAGTCGTGAGATGAAACCTTCCCCTGTTATAACATAACACAATCAATCTTTCACTCACTTCTCAGTTCTTTAACTTCTTTTGCATTACAATATATATGTTACTACTAAGCAATATCCTCTTATTGATTACACAAAGATTACAAACCATAACTGTTACGCTAATCACTCCATTTTATTCATAGTTTTGAATTAAATCCGATACAAACGAGACAGTAACAAGCGATTGAAGATAAAGGGACACTAACCCATAGAGTTGAGGGTGAGGCAAGTTAATGACAGTGTCTTCACTTTGGTCATCAAATTGATGCTATTTGTAACACCTTGTGATCCTATTCCACTGTCCTTTAGTCCCTGTTAATTCCAACCCCAAAAAAAACAAGTTAGCTAACCGGTCATAACCGAGGTAGAAATTGGTCTAGAAATTTATAATTCACCTGGAAAGGGAAATGGTCTGGTCCACGAGCTGGCGCAGAGTTGATCTGAACCGTTCCTGTTTCCATTGCATCACTGATCAACATGCCTTGTTGATGTCTTTAGTGAATACACATCCCTTCAAAATATATCTTTGAGTTAGCTCCGGTTAAGTGAACTCAAACCAAACCCAAATATCCAAAAAGAAAAAAAAGAAGTTATGTTACCTGGAGGCCAAAGTTACTAGCATTGCAATGATTAATGCCTTCCTCAACAGAAGTGATCCTCAAGACGGGCAAGACAGGACCGAAAGGTTCCTCCCAAGCAATCCTCATGTCCGGTCTGACATTGTCCAAAAGCAACGGCCAATCAAGTTACCTTCTCTTTTATACTCTTGACAGAACGTTGCACCTTTCTCCTTAGCATCCATCACCAACCCTTCAATGAAATTAGCTGAGGATTCAGACACAACAGCTGTAATATCACAGTTCTCTTCGGCGGTCCCACGTGAGTTTCGCCACTTTAGCTTTCACTTTCTCAACAAGCTCATCCGCCACTGACTCCATCACTAGGACTACCTTAACCGCAGTGCATCTCTGCCCACTATTTAAGATAGAAAAGCCAGTTAACACCGATATATATATATCGATTTGGTTAAGCTCATTGTAGATTTTACCTGTAGGAGAATCCTCCTTTGATGATATTGGAAGCGACTAATCAAGATCAGCATCTTCAAGGACAATGCACGCATCTTTTCCTCCAAGTTCCATTTGAAGAGGAATCATTCCAGCTTTCTTGGAGATTGAGATTCCGGTATCACCCTCCAGTGAAACTGAAACGGATCA
>CAJHQP010009958.1:0-20348 GCA_905132765.1 Moricandia arvensis
ATTAAGTTTAGGGTTAAGGGGTGAAGTTTTTGAAGTGAGATTTAAAACTTTAAAAAGTAAAAAAATAAATATTAAAAGTGTAAAAATAAAAATTAAAAGTATAAAAAAAAAAAAATAGTTTAAGAAGCATTTTGGAATTCCTAAAAGAAAATATGTGATACAATAAAAATTAAAAAGAAAATTTCAAAATAATAAATTATAAAAAAGAGTTTGAATTTGAAAAACACATAGTTCGAAACAAAACAAAACAAAAAATTATTTATTTTTTTTAAAAAAAAAATTATCTGTTTATATTTATATATCTAGGGTATAAGAGTCTTTATCTCTTTAATGATTTTTTTTGGTCATTTGTTTTCTTGAAAACTCTTTTTGTGATAAGAACTTATAAAGGTATATTTAAAAAAATTGCCCAATAGTATCCAAAACCTATATATATCAAAATAAACAAAGAATTGAGTATTTGAGATATATACATATATATATATATATATATCTCAAATACTCAATTCTTTGTTTATTTTGATATAAAATCTAAATATCCCGAGTTTGCACTGAAACTAATCGATCACAAAATGAATTATGATCAAAAATGGGTTTTAGACCATTATAAAATATACTTAAATCTAAAGTATTATTAACCAAATCTGATTCTATTATATAAAACCCGGATGGATTCTAGGAGGTTGAACCCGAAAAACTCGAATTTATAGGTTATGAAAATTCAAATGCGTATAGTGTAGACCTATGAGCAAATACTAGATATTTAGAGCATGAGTAGTGGACGTATCTCCAAAAGTACCTCGTATTAAAAGAAATGAAATTTAATAGAGAAAGAGGAGAGGGGGAGTAAAAATAGTAGAATCATTTCTTCATGAGAAACGTTCTACACTTTTTGAGGGACTATTTTCTATGTGTCTTTTCCATTGGTACATCACATTTTATATTTAAATTAATAACAAAATAAAAATATATTAATTAAATAAAGATAAGAGACTCTTGGAAGTGTGTAAAAAAAGAAGAGATTCTTGAAAGTTTTTCAGTGCTAATGATGCTCTTAGAATACCTAATGTACTCAGTATATATATTGTAATCTCGTGAGTAATACAAACCATTTTCAGTCCTATTTCCTATATGGTATCAACTATCAAGAGGCAGAAATCCCTAGTTTTTAAAAAAAAAATCTTGGCCGCCACTTTCACATCTCCTCTCTCGTTCATTGTTTCTGCAAAATCATGTCAAACTCTTTGCCTCCAACAGCGAACCGATCATGGTTTTACAAGTCTTCTCGGCGTGAATATGACTAACATCACTAAGCTCACAGCGTCAAACTTTCTCATGTAGAACCCCCAAATCCATGCTTTACTTGATGGATACAATCTCGCCGGTTTCACCAACGGATCCATAATCATGCCTCAGCCTCCAACAACGATCGATGGTGCACCGCAAGAATATTCAGGATCTTCTGGTCAAGAAGAACAATCTGGACGCAAAGCATGTTACCACACCCATGGATACATCGCCTAAAGTAACGTTATTCTGAGAAACTGCGATTGATAATTAGCAAGAAGTTTGAACAGTTGTGGGAAACTGCGATTGATAATTAGCAAGAACTTAGCAAAAAGCGGAATATCATTCTGTCGAAACTACAGCTGCAGAAATTCGATGGGTTTACGCTCTCTTAGCAGAACTCAGAGTTGATTTGCCTACAACTCCAGTGCTTTATTGCAACAATGTAGGTGCTTCTTATCTCAGCGCACATCCGATGTTCCATTCAAGAATGAAGCACTTAGCATTAGAAGTCTTCAATTTCGTCCGCCAGAATGTTTAATTTGGATCTATGCGCGTTACTCACGTCTCAACTAAAGACCAACTAGCCGATGCTCTCACGAAACTACTCTCCAGGGTACGTTTCACTGAGCTGATGAACAAGATTAGAGTGACTAAACTCCCTCCTTCTTGAGGGTTTGCGTAGAATAGAAATGTATAAGGACCTATAGACAAATACTAGATACTTAGTCTACTTAATGTACTCTGTATTATGTTGTAATCTCGTGAGTAATGCAAACTATTTTCAGTCCTATTTCCTATATACAGAAATGAAGAGAGAACAAAAATGTTGCATCTGTTTTTTTATTTATTTTGTATTACAGAGTTTTTCTCTCTTGTAGTGTCCAGTTAAGAATATATATATTCTAACAATAAAATCCATTTGAAGTGTACAAGCAAAACAACTAGTTGTAGGGAACACAATTGTGGTTATATTGGTAGTTTTATTTCCCTTTTATTGCTTTAACATGACGGCCTTGCGAGGAATGTCTTTGTGACCTTATGCACTTACAGCTGGAGCAAGCGCAGTAGCTGGAGATGCACCACCAGTGGTTGGCCTAAGGACATCATGAGAAAATTATAAGTATATGTTTTTTTCTTAAATGATTCGGAGAATTGATGAGAATATCTCTAAGTGGAGGGGAGGAATACTTACAATCCAGCTAAAACTTTGACAGCATCATAGATAACCCATTGAGCTCCAGTAAGTGTTCCTATCATGAAAATGCGAAGAGGAAGTCCACGAGTAAACATACCCAATAACCCTAGCCTCTTTACTGCCTGTACCACAAGAAAGAATCAAAACCAAGTCAGAGCAGCACATATGTATCAGTGAACAGCTCTCTGATTTGCATGTAGGTTCACTTACATCACTAACAGTTGCTCCTTTAGAGTTATTAAGGAAAGAGACCAAGTTATCTGCAGGATGTGAGATAACAGCGCAGAAAATTCCAGCAATGTATCCACCGGCAAAGCTAACACCTAGCTGAACTGGCTCTGAGCACTCTTCTTTTGGGGTAGGAATCACTTTCTTGTATATGAGTTCCACAGTGTTTTCAAAAGTAGCAAATTTCATCATGGTATCTGCCAAAATCTCAAAACTTTACCGATGATACTTTTATCTTTTGAACAAACATATAGACATATGCATCCAATTGTCAAAATGTTTTTTTTTAATTTAAAGTTATTACTAATTAATAACCCCCAAAATCTTAGAGGCAACTTTGTTTGTGGACACAAGATTTTCTTTAGTATTGGGACTTACATGGAATCTGGCGTCCCCATAGAGGAACAAGTCCTTTGAACAATCCACGAACGCCTTCTGATCTAATGATCTTTGGTAGACCATCAGATAAACCGCGGGCGAAACCAGGCTGAGTCTGGACCCTGACTTTGACAGCTTCCATTGGACAGAGAGCCACATCTGCTACGATCTCCGCAGAGGCCGAGCCAGCTAGGTAGATGAGGGTCTTGTATTTGGCTGCGTTTTCTGGACCAACGATGTCTGAGTAGTATTTCTTGGCGTACTCATATAAACCGTATTTAAAAGCTCCCTGAGCACTGTACCCAATAAGAGTTGGTGACCAGCCTCTGGTGAAACCCTTGAGCCCTTGCTCTTTGATTGTTGTCTTGAAAGCACAAGTTATGTTCTTGTACTTGGATGGGTCAATCTGATAATAGTAAACAAGTTAGTTTTTCTTTTTGGTAAATTCGGGGATTTTCTCTGATTTCACATCAAAACCACGCAGAGACTGAAAAGTCTCCGAGGCAGTTGAATAGACGATGCCGTGTAAAACAAGAAACTCAAAAGTTGATACTACGTGTAAGGTAGCATAATGATAATAGAATCAACCAACTTTACTGGACTGAATAATTCATAGATACAGTTCCGGATTTAATTTTCAAATTACAAACCAATTAGATTTATAAGTTCATGTTTTGTATTTTATGGGCTCCACCATTTAAAAAATTCGATGTTTTCGCTTAATAATTCTTAAATAAAAGCTTATTTGGGCTAAGTATTTATCCACCATACATAGCTTCCAAAGAAGGGTTGAAAATGTAAAATACGAATAATTAGTTGTGGTAAAGAAGAAAAAGACAGTTTAGGTTTGGAACTTCACCTGCATATTGCATTTCAGGACATCGAGCGGAGTAACGGCCGTGTGGGTGACGCCGCAACTCAACATCCCACCGACCGTACACGCCGCGAAATACGCTGGAGAGTACAATTCTACTTTCTCATTCGGCGCGTGAATCGCAAAACTTGGACCGTTCGATGAGAGTGAGGAAGTCGTCGGCGATCTGCATTGTGTCATGTTCGTGGATGGCTGAAACTGACTATGATCGGAAGAATAGAGGAAGCTCGGGATCAACGAGCTGCTGGACTCCGACATGTTCGGAGGAGAAGGATAGATTGTCTTGTGTTGGTTATGATGACTCTTCTATTGAATGTTTTTTGTTTAGTTGTGGGAGAAGGCGACAAGATCTCAGGTTGTATTTATAGGGGCTTGAGTTTTCGTTATGAATTGTCATATTTGACTGACGTCACAGAACATTCAAATACTGGTTTGTCACGACTCTTTGCGTGTCAACAACGATTTGCATTTGGACTGAATATAGTAGTCATTTTTTTATTTTATAATGATGCTTTATTTACAGCCGATTAATATGACGTTAACTTTAATATGTCATATGGTTGGGTATGCTAGATGAATTTGGTATATGGAGAGTATGCTGTGATCACACAACATGCTGCAAGGACCTCATTTCGATGATTCAAAATCTGAAAGCTTGGCCAAAATTTTTACTGACGTTCTGGAGCTAGCATCTATTCAAGAATGATTACAAGACTTCAAAATCATACACATTCCAAAGGTGCAGAACCAGACGATATACCTTTTAAAGAAGACTGCTCGTTACACTTTATTAGTTGTTCTATTCTAATCTGAAATTCCAGATCACATCTACTTTAAGTAATATACATTATTTTGATGTCAAAAATCTTTAATATGTTATGTAAAATTGAATTTAAAGAGATTTTTAAATATATATATATATATATATATATTAGAATTTCGCTTTCCTTTTTATTTGAAAAGAACATTTTAATTACAATTTCATTTAAATTTTATACTATTAGCTTTTCTTGTTATTAAATTATGTTTTGGGTATATTTCTCTAAAAATAAATATGTAAGAATTTATACGTATTTCTAACTTCAAATCTATAAATAATACTAACATATTTAAAATAATAAAAAGTCAGAAATTTTTTCATTTTTCTAATAATAATTTATATAATTATTATTAATATATTCTAATATTAATAAAACTATATTATATCAAAAATATTAAAATTTTATTTTTAATATCTTATATATATGTATTATGTTTTAAATTGAACTAGTTTAAAATATAAATATTAATTTATTATATATATATATTCTTGAATTTAATATATTTATTAAAATATCTAATACTAGTTTATAAAATTTATATTACGGTATAATTTAGATACGACTCATTAGAAAATTATAGTGTTTATGGTGCGTGGATTAAGTTGACAGATTCATAAAAGACTTGTCAACGTTATAAGATCAGATCATGTGTGATTTGCCTTTGAATTCAAATTGAATAACAAAAATCTATGTATATCATTCTTTTCCTTCATGCTGCAATCAAGTCGTTTAAGCTCTAACCCTGTTTTTTTTTTTTTTTGAACACCAGCTCTAACCCTGTTATTTTTCAGAATTTGTTAGGGAAACTATCTACAGGTAGGAATCAATATTCGGAAGCAAAACATTTAAAATACAAAATGAAATACAATTCAACAACACTTAAAAATAATGTTTTAAAAACCGGATCGACAATTGAACTAGATATTTTTGGGGTCATAGATCAGTATGGTTTGATCGGGTTTAACCAAATTCAATTTAGTGATATTTTATTAACATATTCTTTAAAAATAATCATACCAAATAAAATGTTTCAGAAAGCAAATTTAAAAACTTAAAATAACAAACTGAAAATACAATAGATCTAAATAATTTAATAGTTCAAATCTAAAATCAATACGAAAAACACACATTTAAACTTCATTCTCCAGGTCGTCATCACTCCAGAGTATTTCACCTGTAAAACAAATCATATAAAATAAATTCTTATTTTTTCTTGGGATGAGAAGCAAGAATAGTACAAATTTAGAATTTCTTGACTGTTAGTATTTTAATTATTAAAATCTTTAACATAATTGATCATGTAATAATAATCTAAGAAGTCAGAAGTGGACATAAATAATATCTTGACGTGAAGATTTATGTTTGTGAGTCTTGTAATTTATGAGTTGCAAAGGTGGTAAAAGGAAAAATCGAGTTATGACGTTGCTTTATTCAATTTCTTACAAACTCTATTTTTATTTTAAATGAAAATTCAATGATTTTATTAACAAAAATTTTGGTTTACATATGAACCAAGGTTTGACTGGTTCACTGGGTCACCGATTTCCAAGTTTTTAACGGTTCAATACGAGTTTTTAACCAGTTCAACTTTAGTTGAGTTTTGCTATTAACGAACCCGGACTGGTCTCCAGTTCACAGTTTAACCCGGTCAAACCGCCAGTCCGGTCCGGGTTTAAAAGCACTGACTTAAAGAAAACATAAAATTAAAAACTCTCTAAGAACCATTCTCTTCTCTTCTACAAAATAGGAACTAGGTCTTCCATAGCTTCTTCAGCAACAAAACCAGCACCACCTCCATTCAACACAACCACACTTCCTTCTCCATCAACATCAACAATCATTGAGTCTCCATCTTTAATCTCCCTTGAGAGTATGCTGTGAGCATGACAACATTTTCGATAGACTGCAAAGACCTCATTCTGATGACTCAAGATTCGAAAGCTTAACCAAATCTTTGAAGCTAGTATCTATTCAAAAAAAAGATTACAAGACTTCAAAATCATATACATTCCAAAGGCGGAGAACAAGACGACATACACTTTGACGAAGACTGCTCGATACTTTTTATTAGTTGTTCTATTTCGGTCTGAATTTCTAGACCACATCTAGTTTGAGTAATATACATCATTTTGATGTAAAAAAACTTTAATCTGTTATATAAATTTAAGTTTAAATCTATTTAAAGATATATATATATATATACACTAAATTAGAATTTAGCTTTCCTTTTTATTTGATAAGAAGGTTTGATTTACAATTTCATTTAAATTTTATACTATTAGCTTTTATTGTTATTAAATTATTTTTTGGGTATATTTCTCTTTAAAATAAATATGCAAGAATTTATATGTATTTTTAACTTCAAATCTATAAATAATACTAACATATTTAAATTAATATAAAAGTCAGAGAAAATTCAGTTTTGCTATGAATATTGTGGTGTACATTAAGGAAAATCTTAGATTTACTTGATTGTCAAGTCTATTAGTTCCCCGAGTTCTACTTAGTTCTCAAGCTATTGTAATCCTATATAAAATACCTATTACTCATGGAATAATACAGACAAATTCATCTATTCTCTTCTTTACTTATAACACGTTATCAACATGAAGCTCTAACAATTTTGAGTTACTAGGTATATATTTTTATTCTGTTATAGTCTATGTCAAACATTTTTTAAATCATGTTTATTATCAATTCATGGTTTGTAAAAATAGATTTATACGCACTATGAGCTTAGGAGCTTTAGTCGACAATATTGATTTGGTCTTATTCCAAGGAAAGAAAATCATTTGATCAGAGATCTTGTCGATGTTTATAAGCTAATACTCAGCTTGTTATATTGATATTCGCTTGAACTTATATCATTTGTTTCACATGGCATCACGTTACAACTGCAAAACGTTTTAGTATTGTAATCTGATTTATTGGGTGAGCACTCATTTACTCTTACATTATCTGATTGCTTAAAGCTATCACCTTTTCCAATCCTAATATTCTCATGCTGATAGATTAGATTCTATGAAACAGAAATTTGGAGATATGTTGGATGGATGTATAATGATCACGTCCGTTAAGAAGCTGATTGACTGTTTGCTAAAGAGGAGCTTGAGAAGTGCTATGTCCTTGGATAAGCTGTCTCTCCCTAAATTATTTGAAGGGGGATAAGTCTTGTTGTATGAATCGATTAAGACTCAATCCAAGGGATGTGGATCTAATGGTGACACAGACGCTGTAGTTGTGGGTATCAATCTTGGGTCAATCATAAGGTAAATATCATTGATGATGTGATTTATTGTTAATGTAATATAATTAATGGAATTACTAAAAAGACATTATATATCTTTTTTTATATTTCTATCCATGTTTCCAAATAATTCTCATTTATATTTTTATTCATGTTTTCAAACAATCTCCAAATGTACTTCAAATTTTAATAATATATATACACTTAAAATAGACCATGATAGTTGTGGGTATCAATCTTGGGTCAATCATAAGCCAAGTGGGCTTGTCCTTCCACTTTTGGGCCGATAAATGCATTTTTTGAACAACTCTTTCTTGGGCTCGATCCATCCATTTCCAGATCCGGCCAAGTTGATCTTTATGCTCATATGGACGATAAAGATCCTCCTCATGTTCTATTTCTAATTTATTTCTCGCCCATGTAGGTTTGAAGTTTAAACAGTCCATTTCTCGGTCATACGAGATCACCCGTTTTATTTCTTGTCCAACCAGCTTCATCCCATCCATTTCATTGTCAATCAGAATTTTCATTGGTCGTCCATGATTGTCCAAATTCAGTCCATACTTTATAAATATTTTTTCAAGGCTCATAGCTTTTACCTGATCTAATACCTCATGAATAAGACCAATAAGATCTCTAATGAACTCATTACGCTGTGATATGGCTCAATGCCTTTCTGGAACGTGCATTGATTTCCAGAACATGAATTTGAAGCCGATTCAGGTCTTACCAAAACTGGTGAAGGTTTTGAGTTTATAGTCTTTTGTGTCTGATAGATAGTTTATTGATGAGTAATGAGTAGAACTGTTCTTTCTGATTTTGAAACCATTGATGAGTTTTAGAGTTAGCTGAGGTTTACTTGAGCTTCAGATCTCACGTGTAAGGTTTTAATCACTCACATTTTATTGTTTATCATTGTGTTGAGATTAAGGATTACTCAAAGTTCTAAAAGTATTTGATTATTTATTTTTCTGCTATCATACTTTTAGATTTCTCGAGACATTATCATATCCAATTGGTGCGATCCTGAGAAGGCTCAAACTCAAGTCATGGGATCCAATGTATTGGCTAGCTAATCTACTAATCAAAGCTTGACTGAATGGGCAGTTTCAATGTCTCATTGTAGTGGTTTATGAGGTATTAGACAGAGAGAAGGATAAGAGACTTGATGTGGCCTCTGGTAATCATGAAATGCTCATGAATCAGTATGAACGTGGAGAAGAAACTAAGCAGGAGATAAGCAAGGTGGATCACCTTCAACAATCAGATGGACGTGCTAGCTTGATGGAGAACGCATTAGCTTCTCAATTGGACCAGTCACAAGATCAATGGCCAAAGCTCAGAACCAACACCCTCTACACTTAATTTTGGCGCGGAAAGAGAAGAGGAGTTAACCAAGAAGGAAAGGGAATTAAATCATTGGTTTAATAAATGATTGTTTAAGGGATTGTAATGTTTTTAATTTGAACCAAATGCAATTTCGTTTTGGGATTAACCAGGGTAAACCAAAGCTAATTAGGATTAGTATTTGTAAACCAATATTAAATTGAATTAGGATTAGAATTAGAGTAAACCAATTTGGTTTAGGATTAGGGGATTTGGTGTTTTCTCTTATATATTGTACGCAGTCAGCTGAATAAGGAATCAAAGAAGTTTTAGCAATCAAAAAGGTTTCTTTTCATCTCTTCTCTTGCTTTGGAGAGTTGTGACGTGCTGGTGAGTAGGATCCAGAGTGGGATCTCTGTTTTGGTATGTCATATTCAGATCAGAAGCCTTGGAGTATCAGGAGACGTGCCATCTCTCTTGTGTCCCACATCAATCCACAAGCCTTGAAGCAGATTGAGTCCTTGATTCTCTGTTTGCAAGGATTATCAAAGGATTTAACCACCTAAAAGAGATCAAGGGAGTTACAGCCATTCCAGGGCCATACCAAGTGGTATCAGAGCCTCTTGAAGGTTAGGGTAAGATATCTTAATCTAGTTTCATCAATTACACACAATTTTTGTCTCTTTGGTAGCTGATCTACCACCAACTTTGTTTAGAAGAGGAGAAGAGTGACAGAGAAGAAAAACTACCACAACAAGAAAATCAACAAACCCTAGGAGCTTGGTTGACACCACACACTTCACCATGATCATACCTGAGGTTTTTGTTGGAGGAAGATGTCCCACAACTTTTATATCATTGCCTGAAAGCATAGATAACTTTATCCTGCAGAATCAAGTACCTTCACAAGAAAGTCTAGCCTTTGCTATTAGTCTATTGAGAGGTGAGGCTAAAGCATGGTGGAGGGAAGAGGAAGAAGCAATCTGGTATGAAGAAGAACAACTTAAAACTTGGGATCAGCTTAAAATAGCCATGAGTTTTAGGTACATACCTTGTTTTCAATGGGAGGAGACTGCACTGCCATACTCACCCCGAGAGATTCCTTTACTCACGGCTGCAGCTGATAAGGAAGTACACATACAAGTATTGTGTGGGCTCATGCTTGATCAAATAAAACAAGAAGAAAAAGTGCTTGGAGAGTCATCTACAACTCATGAATTGGCGCTTGCTGTGATTGATCAAGGTGAAAGCTTTCAGTCTTTAACTTTTGGTTTACTGACCTGGTCTACTTTATACTTCCAGTACAGCTTATTGGAGCATCTGAAAGTTGTTAAGGTCTTGCAGCAAGTCTTTTTTGAACCAATAGGAAGCTTGAGTGTTAGTAGAAGGCACAACAACAATCTGGCTCAGAAAACAATTTCATACAAGCTTGATCTGCAAAGTTTCTTCACTCCTGAAGACAAGATTTGAGGTCAAATATTTTTTAAGGGAGAGAGGATGGTGTGATCCTAATTAGCTGCTGTGATAATAGAAGAGAGTCAGCAGGTAACACATTCTTGATCAGATCCATAATTGATCAGAACCAGCTTAGAAGAGCAAAACAGAAACTTGTTGTTGTTAAAGAGAAACCAAGGCTCGAGAGTGAATATGGTGAACATTGCACACGACCACCAGAACCTATGCAGCATAAGAACCAAGTCAAAGTGTGTCCTGGTCAAGGTCCTTTGAGAGACATCAGAAGCATTCACCTACTCAAACATAATGGGCTAGTTCAAACACCAAAACAAGCAGCAAGGTTACTGCATGATATTGGAGAACCAATACTCCTTTCTGATCAGATTGAGGGTATACATGCTGAGGTATTCATTTTTGAGGCGTGGGTATGGAGTATATGGAGAGAAGCTCCTTTGGAAGCAGCTGGAGCAGAGTTATATAAAAAGGAGAAACTGCTTGCTCTAAGTTCTGTATGCAATGAGATACATCTAAGGAACGTGAAAGGATTGTATCACTTTGTATTCAAACCAGGAGAAGAGGTGTGCGTGTGTAAAGACATGAACCAAAGCGTGATTGAAAGAGCAAGGAGTTTAGAGTTGATTGAGCAAGGTTCCAGGAGTATGTTGACACTACAAGAAAGCAGCAATATTCTGACGACAGATCGTATTCCTACGAAATTCCGACGAAATCATTCGTCAAAAAAATCTTGTCGGAAAAACATAATTCGTCGGAATTCCGTCAGGCAGTCCGAGGGAATACCGAGAAGAGAATATTCTGAGGAAATTCCGAGGAAATATTTCGTAGGAGACATTAGGATATTCCGATGGAGGATTTCTCGGAATATTCCGAGAGAAGGTGTTACTCGGAATATTCCGAGGAAAACTCTCCGTCGGAAATTTTCGAGGAAACAATTTCCTTGGACTTGTCCGATGAAGTTGTCCCTCGGAAATTTCCGAGGAAACAGTTTCCTCGGAATACTTCTGAGGAAGGTTACCCTCGGAATTTTCCGAGGAACTGATTTCCTCGGAATATTCTGAGGAACCTATTTCCTCGGAATAACCCGAAACTTAATTTTGAAAAATATTTATTTTTAATAGATTTTGTATTTTGAATTTAATTTTGAAAAATAAAATTAAATTTGAAATAAAAAACATATTATTATATTATTAAAAGTTTTACAAATAAAAAAAAACATTGATCAACCGGTCTTTTTGTAGGTATACGCCATCCTCATTAGGGCAAGATCATCAACCGGCTCACCATCATTTTCTTCCGCCTAAAAAATATAAGAAATGCATTAAAAATTGAAATAAAAATGTTTAAAGATTTGAAATAAAAAATAGATTTAACTTACCATTCGATCTCCGAGAGTGTGAATACTCTGGGCACCCAAGTTGTGCTTATGACCTTCCCGCGACGCTCGCTCTTGCGGTTGCCTGAGTTGGTCACCGATCGGTCTTGCGTCGTGTCCTTCTCCCAATATTGTATCAACTCCGCCCACACCGTCTCGTTAATCGATTTCAGTGTCTTTCCTTTGATCCACTTTTGCTTCCACTCATAGATTTGCATCCTATAATTATCCATGACTTTATGGTTGAAGTGGTGACGGATGAAGTCTGTCTGATCAGAATTCCAATTGAATTCTTGCTGAAAAATACACAATTAGTAAAACAATTATGTTAAATATTAAAAACTAAGTTAAAAAATTAAAATTTACCGCAAACTGACGGAACCACATTCCCGATCCTCAGAAGGGAAGCTGGTGAAGGTAGGATATCCCTTTTGGAGAGTCGAGTACATCATCCGGTTGATGAAGGTGCTGATCCCGTTCCCCGATCGATCGAGCCTAAGATAAGAAAAAAAATAAAAATGAAAAAAATATAATGAAATAAAATTTAAAAAAAAACAATTTTTTTATCAAGTTTGGTGCCGTCCATGTGGATATGGAGGGAGAACGAGAAGATGTTTAAGAAATGTTTTATAAATCATAATAAGGTTTTATAAATATTAAAAAATGTTTTAAATGTTTTTATAAATCTAAAAAAAAGTTTTATAAACCTAACAATCCTAAATCCAAACAATCCTAACAATATAATCCTAAATCCTAACAATCCTAAGAATCCTAAATCCTAACAATCCTAAGTCCAAAAACAACAATCTACCAAACCTAAAATCATCAAATTCATTCTCAAACTTAACAAAAAAGAATCAAAAAGATTGGGATGATGTTCTTACATGTTTAGTGATAGGTTTTGGGGAGGAATAGAGAAGACTGACCGGATAAATTGGCTGAAACGGAGAGAGTATGCCGGATAAAACGAGAGAGAGATAAGAAAAATGGGGAAGAAGAAAGGTTTCTTGATAATTAACACGGAAATTTCCGACGGAATAGAGTCGTCGGAATTTCCTCGGAATACACTAAACTTGATTTTCGCAAAATTTTTGGCGGTTCCATTTCCCGGGTAATGATATTCCGAGGAAATTCGGACGAATATTAAAATTTCGTCGGAATTTCCTCGGAAATGACATTAATCGGACAAAACAACATAATCGATGCACAACATATTCCCCTTTCCTCGGAAAATACCGAGGAAATTCCGAGGAAAAGAGAATGTGTTGTGCATGTCTCCTTATTGGGTAAACAAATTGCATATTCGTCCGAGGAAATTCCGAGGAAACCTTGTTTGGGGTTTGGAAACCTCAAATTTGTGAACCCTAGATCTTTCTTACACAATTTCAAAGTTGTCCAATGCATAACATTGAGAATTCTATCTATAGATGTGGATAAGTGTCCTTCACGTTTATTAAGTATTGTCCTTCACGTTTATTAAACAATATAAGTGTTTCTCTTGAAGTGTATGAATTTCGTTCATACAATCGGAATAGTGTTTATTATTTGAAAAAATTAACATTTGGACTGAAAATCAATGTAAGACACTTAGTAAGGTTTTTTTGGTCGTATTTTTTCATTTCTAACCGTAGAATGATGTTTCCGGTTCAAAATATAACATTTCCTCGGAATATTCCGATGAAATTCTGAGGAAAAGGACACTTTATATTCCAAGGAAATTCCGACGAATAGGTTGCTCCTAAACTCAAACCACGAATTTGAAGTGTACAAAGGTATATTCCGAGGAAATTCTGAGGACTAAACCCTTTTTTCCTCGGAATTTCCTCGGTTTGTTTTAGAAAAATAAAAAAAAAATAACCTGGGACGTTGGTTCTACTCTGATTCCGAGTCATCACCAGATGAATCTGAATCTGAATCTTGGTGATATTCTCCAATCACAGGTTCATCCTCTTCGTGAACAAGAGCTTCCTCTCCAAAGTTGGTTAAATCGACTACAAGCTCAACATTTGCTAAATCTTCAGCTGCACTTAAGTTTCTGGATGTGCTTGGTTGTAGTGAGTCTTGATCAGAACTTTTGTGAACTCGCCCTCTCGGGTTGAGTGATGTAACAGTGACCCATGGATCATCTCTGTTCCTAACCCGAAGATACTTGATATAGCAAACCTGTAAATTATTTAAAATTTATATGTAAATTAGTATTAGTAATATATACACATGAATGAATCATCATGATTAAATTGACATATATATATATATATATATATATATATATATATATATAATTACCTGATCAGCTTGCAAAGCAAGAATGAAAGGATCATAATATTGCAGCTTTCGTCGCGAATGTACTGATGTAACACCAAATGCATCTATTCTCACGCCTCGATCCAACCATGCCCGGATACTTGATTTCCAAAATTTCGCGTATATTTCCGTAGTACACATCATCTCCAGATGCAGACGAGACACCAGCATCATAATTTGAACTTGAACGTCTCCCCTTTTGAGTTGTGAATGCATATCCTCGAGTACAAAATCTCGGATATGACTTCACAACATGTTGTGGTCCACACACTATCTCGCGTATCCAATCGTCAAATGTTTCACCTCTGGCGATTCCAGCATACACATATTAATAGAAAATATATTATAGCAATATTCCGAGAATTAATTATGATTAATAATAATTTGTTAAAAGCACTCACATAACCAAGCATCCAAGCAGCAAATTCTCTCTGCTTCGGTTCTTCAAGTTCCTCTTATGTGGCGTGTCTATGAGTGAACCGTTTTTCAGCCATGAAAATCCTATACACATGAATGAAATTAATTAAGATTTAAATTACAACTTGTTAAAATAATTACTTTTAAACATAATTATATATGTACCTCTCATATTGAAGAATATCTTCGCAGTTGGTGAGCATATATGTTTGCAAATGACTGCGCTCCTGCTCAGTAAGTCGACGGTCCTTTGATTTTCCGCTAAGTCGTCCGATATCTGTGAAAATGTTTGGAACCGTAACATAATATGTTGCCCTTTCGCCTCTATCATCATGCCGAGCAGGTTTTCTGTTTTTTGTCTGCACTTCTGCTAGAAAGTAGTACTCAGCAAAGTTTGAAGTTTCTTCATTGATCATCTGTGCGACAATAGAACCTTCCACCTTACTTAAATTCTTGACTTTCTTCTTTAGATGAAACATATATCGTTCGTAAAGATACATCCATCTATACTGCACATGACCACCAAGTTCCAATTCTTTTGCCAGGTGAATAACAAGATGCTCCATAACATCAAAAAATGATGGAGAAAATATCTTCTCGAGGTTGCACTGGATCACAGGTATGTTAGACTTCAAATTTTGGATACCTTCTGGAGTCACTGATCTCGTGCATAAATCACGGAAGAAAGCACTTATCCCTGCAATTGCTTCATGAACATTTCGAGGTAATAGTCTTGAGAAGGCAAACGGAAGGAGGCGCTACATCATTACATGGCAATCGTGACTCTTCAAGCCGATAAACTTTCCTTCTCTTCTGTCAACACAATTATGGAAATTATATGCGTAACCATCTAGAAATTCCACATCGTTTGAAATCCAATCAAAGAACGCATCTTTTGCCGCTACATCCAGTCGGTATATGGGAGCAGGAGCCCTACCATTCTCATCAACATGAAGTTTGGAACGCGCACATATATCGACTAAATCGAGTCTTGACTTCAAATTATCTTTTGTTTTACCTTGAACATTGAGGATCGTGTTCATGATATTATCAAAAAAGTTCTTCTCAATATGCATGATATCTAAATTATGTCGCAGCAGATGATCCTTCCCGTATGGTAGATCCCAGAAAATACACTTTTTGTGCCAATTATGTAGTTCTCCAACAACATCTACTGGATAATGCACATGTCCACCAATGTATGGCGTCTTTTCTGCACCAAAATCTCTTAACTGTGTCAACAAATCTGCCCCACAAATTTCCGGAGGTGCACTGTCAAACACCTTCTTGTTCTTCGTAAACAAAGTCCTACTCCTACGATATGGATGATCAGGTGGTAGGAATCTCCTTTGACAGTCAAACCAACACGTTTTCCTTCCGTGTTTTAGTTGGAAATCATATGTGTTATCTTGACAATATGGACATGATAACCTTCCAGGCGTTGTCCATCCAGATAACATACCATATGCTGGAAAATCACTTATTGTCCACATAAGTACTGCCCGCATTTGAAAGTTTTCTTTACACGAAATATCGTATGTTTCAGCACCTTGAGCCCATAATTGTTGCAACTCATATATTAGTGGCTGAAGAAACACATCAAGTGATCACCTAGGATGCTCTAGCCGAGAACGAGAATGGAGAGAAACAAAAACTCTCGGTGCAAGCACAAGTTTGGCGGTAAGTTGTATGGTGTAAGAATGATTGGCCATAGAGAATATTGTCTTTCATGCTTGCCAAATGGGCTGAAACCATCGGTACATAATCCAAGGTAGACATTTCTTCTCTCATACGCGAATTCTGGATATGTTGATTGGAAATGCTTCCAAGCTTTTGCATCTGAAGGATGTCTAATCTCACCATCTGTTGAATGCTCCACATGCCATCTCATTGGTTGGGCTGTGCGTTCAGACTGATACAACCTTTTCAACCTTTCTGTCAACGGCAAATACCACATCCTTTTGTATGGCACTAGAACTTTTCCACTCGTATCTCTATAACGAGCCTTCCCACAAATTTACGCTGAAGTCGGTTCTCATATGCCCTCCAATATATCATGCAGTTATCGATTCATACATCTATTACCTGATACGATAAACCAAGACCAGCTACGAGTTTCTGAACCTCGTAGTATGAACCCGGAGCTAGATTATCTTCTGGTAGAACACCTTTTACAAAATCAGTAATCGCATCCACACAATCTTCAGCCAAATTATATTCTGTTTTAATGCCCATCAGTCTTGTTGCAGATGATAAAGTCGAATGACCATCTATGCAACCTTCGTACAAAGGTTGTTTGCTTGCATCCAACATAACAAAAAATCTCCTAGCTTCTGCATTGGATAATTCTTCCCCTCTAAAATGATCATGTATCATCTGCTCAGTACGTACACCATAATCTACATTCGTTCTAATTGGTTCTTCTAACCTATCCACAGTTTGAGGTTCGCTAGTACTACCATATTCATAATCAGTTTCTCCATGATGATACCAAATTTTGTAACTACGTGTAAACCCATTCAAATATAGATGTGTCCAAACATCCCACTCTTTTATAACTTTTTTATTTTTAGAAGTAGAGAAAGGACATCTTAACATACCCGTTTTTGCTTTCGGTTGTCGATGAACTAGCCTCATGAATTCAGCTATACCTTCTTGATATTCATCCGTAAACAATCTCGTGTTAGGATCCATATGAGGTCGATCCATCCAAGAACGATAATAATTTGAAGAAGACATGTTTTTTGAATATATTTCGTGTATAAAGTGAGTGAGATGATGGAAATATTGAGTGAATGAAGAGTGTGAGGGGTGCTTGTTTTATAGATAAAATGCGCCGGCATTTCCGACGAAATTCCGACGACTCCTCGGAATTTCGTCGGAATTTTCCACACAACGGCTCTTTTAACGGATAATTTTTTGTCAGAATTTCCTTGGAAAAAACCGACGAAAAAAGTTTCCTCAAAATTTGTTCGAAATTTTCCAAAAACCACAACGGCTCTTTTAACGGATAAATTATTGTCGGTATTTCCTCGGAAAAAAACCGACGATAATAGTTTCCTCGGAATGTGTTCGGTTTATACCGACGAAATTAACGTTCCTTGGAATGTCATCGGTAGTTTCCAACGAAATTTCGAAGAAACCTGAGTTTTGGGTTTTCTCGGAATTCCGTCGGTATATTCCGAGGAAATACCTGTCTGTCGGAATTTACGTCGGAATATACCATGTTTTTTTGTAGTGTGAGGAATGGAAAAGAACTGCGATGCTGGGTATTTGATCCACGAGATGATCATGGTTCTATCATCTTACAAGACTTGGATTTGAGGACAAATCCTTTTGAAGGGAGAGAGTATGGTGCGATCTTGAGCATGCTCAAACTCAAGTCATGGGATCCAATGCATTGGCTAGCTAATCTACTGATCAAAGCTTGGCTGAATGGGAAGTTTCAATATCTCATTGGAATGATTTCTTCACTCTTGAAGAACAAGATTTGAGGTCAAATCTTTTTGAAGGGAGAGAGGATGGTGTGATCCTAATTAGCTGTTGTGATAAGAGAATATAGTCAGCAGGTAACACGTTCTTGATCAGATCCATAATTGATCAGAACCAGCTTAGAAGAGCAAAACAGAAACTTGTTGTTGTTAAAGAGAAACCAAGGCTTGAGAGTGAATATGGTGAACATTGCACACGACCACCAGACCCTATGCAGCATAAGAACCAAGTCAAAGTGTGTCCTGGTCAAGGTCCTTTGAGAGACATCTGAAGCATTCACCTACTCAAACATAATGGGCTAGTTCAAACACCAAAACAAACAGCAAGGTAACTGCATGATATTGGAGAACCAATACTCATTTCTGATCAGATTGAGGGAATACATGCTGAGGTATTCATTTTTGAGGCGTGGGTATGGAGTATATGGAGAGAAGCTCCTTCAGAAGCAGCTGGAGCAGAGTTATATAAAAAGGAGAAATTGCTTGCTCTAAGTTCTGTTTGCAATGAGATACATCTAAGGCACGTGAATGGATTGCAGCACTTTGTATTCAAACCAGGAGAAGAGGTGTGTGTGTGTGTAAATACATGAACCAAAGCGTGATTGAAAGAGCAAGGAGTTTGGAGTTGATTGAGCAAGGTTCGAGGAGTATGCTGAGGAATGGAAAAGAACTGCAATGTTGGGTATTTGATCCACGAGATGATGGTTCTATCATCTTACAAGACTTGGATTTGAGGACAAATCCTTTTGAAGGGAGAGAGTATGGTGCGATCCTGAGCAGGCTAAAACTCAAGTAATGGGATCCAATGTATTGGCTAGCTAATATACTCATCAAGGCTTGGCTGAATGGGCAGTTTCAATATCTCATTGGAATGGTTTATGAGGTATTAGACAGAAAGAAGGATAAGAGACTTGATGTCGCCTATGGTAGTCATGGAATGCTCAGGAATCAGTATGGACGTGGAGAAGAAACTAAGCGGGAGATAAGCAAGGTGGATCACCTTCAACAATCAGATGGACGTTCTAGCTTGATGGAGAACACATTAGCTTCTCAATTGGACCAGTCACAAGATCAATGGCCAAAGCTCAGAACCAACACCTTCTACACTTAATTTTGGCGTGGAAAGAGAAGAGGAGTTAACCAAGAAGGGAAGGGAATTAAACCATTGGTTTAATATCTGATTGTTTAAGGGATTGTAATTTTTTTAATTTGAACCAAAGACAATTTTATTTTGGGATTAATGAGAGTAAACCAAAGCTAATTAGGATTAGGATTTGTATACCAATTTTAAATTGGATGAGGATTAGAATTATAGTAAATCAATTTGGTTTAGGATTAGGGGATTTGGTGTTCTCTTCTTTATATTGTACGCAGTCAGCTGAATAAGGAATCAATGAAGTTTTAGCAATCAAAGACGTTTATTTTCATTTTTTCTCTTTGCTGGTGAGTAACATCCAACATGGACTTTCTGTTTTGGTGTGTCATATCCAGATCAGAAGCCTTGGAGTATCAAGAGACGTGCCATCTCTCTTGTGTCCCACATCAATCCAGAAGCCTTGAAGCAGATTGAATCCTTGATTCTTTGTTTGCAAGGAATATCAAAGGATTTACCTACCTATAAGAGATCGAGGGAGTTATAGTCATTCCAGGGTCGTACCACCAATAAAGCACTTGCTATTTATATTTCTAGAATAATTGCATGATATGATTTTGCTACTAGAAAAAAAGAAAAGGACATTAATGCAAAAGTGAAAAACAGACACCTTTGATTATGTACTAAAATTAGACAATCAATTAAACATGCATCTATAGCTTCCAGTTCTATCTTCGTCCTCTATGATAGAAACAGTTACATGATGAAATAAATTCCGGAAAACCGAATAACAAAAGAATCAATCCATAACCACAAAAGATTATGCGGAAAGTTATTGT
>CAJHQP010009959.1:0-20346 GCA_905132765.1 Moricandia arvensis
CCACAGGTTCTATGTTACTGATTAGACTAGCATCACTAATCATGTGGTGAGAAGCCCCTGAATCTATCACTAGTGGTTTAGGATTCTGACCAATAGTGTGTAATGCATTTAAAGAGGTTCCAAGAACAATACCAGAGTTCTCCTTGAGGGCTTTTATGAGAGCATCAAGGTCTGACCTCTTGATAGTCTCATCCTGAGTGGTCCTCAAGGTAGACAGAGCACTTGTCGCCATGGTTTTGGCTTCACTAGCTGCATTTGAACCACCATGAGAGCACAAGGTTGAGCACATAGATGGTGTGGATGGTTCTGGCGTGTCTGAGGAGAAGTGTGCTCTTGCATCCATGTACTGACTCCTTGACTCTTTGAACTTGGCAGGTTTGAGGTGAGGGTGAAGGATCCAGCACTTGTCCTTCATGTGGCCTTTCTTCTTGCAATGATCACACACCCACACCTTCCTATCATACTGCTTGTAGTATCCCTTGTTAGCAACTGCTACTTCCACCTTTTTTGCCATGGTAAGCTCTCCCTTTCCTTCAAACAAACCCACTGATCCTTGTTCCCTCTGGATTTGAGCACACACTTCATCCAGGGATGGTAGCTTCTCAGCTCTGAGTATGTGCTTAATCAAATCATTGTAGCAAGGGTTAAGGGTCAGGAGCAGTCAAAAGACCTTGTCTTGCTCACGCCTTTCATTTAACACCACTGGATCAGTTGTACTTGGTCTGAGCATTTCAAACTCAGCCCACAGTGACCTGAACTTCCCAAAGAACTGATTGAAGTCCATGTCTTCTTGCTTGAGAGAGTTGATGGATCTCTTCACTTCAAAGACTCTGCTAAGCTTGGAGACATTCCCATACACCTTATACAGAGTATCCCACAGTTCCTTAGAGGTTTCACAGTAGGAATATGCCTCTAGGATACTTGGGTCAAGAGAGTTTTGGATGGCTGACAGCACCAGAAAGTCTTCTTGAACCCATTTGGTTTCATCAACAGCTACAACCTCTTGGCCATCTTCACCTTGTGTTACCAGCTTTGGGGCTTGACCTTCTGTCACATGACTCCATAAGCCACGACCTCCAAGAGCAGTCTTCACAAGTCTTGACCAGAGAAGGTAGTTTAACCCTTTCAAGGTTACTGAAACCACAACAGCCTTGTTTTGCTCCATCTTGGATGCTATGGACCGTTGGGTAATAGAGTGTTTCTGAAAAGTTTGGGAGTTTGGCGAAATTGAAATGAAAGAACCTCAAGAAAAACTTGTATTCTCCAGGAATCTGAATGATATACCCAGAGAAACAAGAACAAGGAGGAGAACTCGACCAAAAACAGAGGAAAAACAGAGGAAAACAGAGGAAAAACAGAGGAAAAACAGAGGACCCTTGCTATTATCCACTGGATAATAGTTTAGGTTTTGCTGGAAACTTGAGAGAAGATGAAGAAGAGTGTATTGCGGAAGAAGAATAGAGGTTTAGGAGCTTGAGTTGCTCTGATACCATGTAAGTTTAAGAGAGTTTAAGAGAGAATGAGCTGAAGAACAGCTAGAACATGAAGAACACTTGATGAAAGAGAGAGGAGGAGAGTATTTTCGTGAGAGAAGAGAGAGAGAGAGTAAACAAGTAAAGAGGAGGTTTCTTTCTCCTTAATTAATTCATTCTGCCTACTACATTGTTTTATAGGGAACCAGAGAGAGAGAGAGGACAGTGACATTTAGAAACAAACAAAAGAGAAACAATAAACTAATGCAAGTGGTCCTGGTCCTCTCTGGTCGAGATTCCTGATGCTGAGAGTGACCTTTCCTAACAGTCCACTCTTGCCTGATTTGAATCATGTGATTTCTCCTATTTTGAATTCAAACTTGGTACAGAGAGCACTCCTCCCACGTGAGTAAGGTTGGCAAGTGAGTGAGACTTGCCTTGTCTTCCAAGTCAAGCTAGGTCTTCTCTTGGATGACTTGAGTTCCAAGTCTTGTACGGAATGCCTTGTTCCTCAAGTCTCTAAGTTCCTTCTCCACTTTGTCCATGCTGATCAGTGTCTCTCAATCTCTTCTGGTTCTTCATCTCAATAAAAAGAAAACTCTGGTATCCCTAAAACCCTTGGTATCTCACTTAATGCATCTTATATTGTTGGCACTGCCATGAATGGAATAGATACTACTAGACCATTAGTAATAGATTCAGGTGCATCACATCATATGATTAGTGATTCAAACTTGATTACTAATATAAAACCAGCTCTAGGCAGTGTCATGATAGCTAATGGTGATAAGGTACCAATAAAAGGTGTAGGCGAATTGAAACTGTTTGATAAAGTGTCTAAGGCCTTCTATATGCCATCCTTTGCATCAAATCTCTTGTCAGTTAAAAAGGCCACCACTGATTTGAATTGTCATGTTACATTCACACCTAATGAAGTGTATTTTCAGGATATTGAGACCAGTAAGTTGCTGGGCAAAGGTGGAACCAAGGGAGACTTGTACTTGCTTGAGGACACAATGCTAGCTTCTGATTTATCTTGTGCTTTAAGTTCTGTTTCTGAATTACCTAAAGATGTAATATGGCATGCTAGACTAGGACACCCTCATTCTCGTGCCTTGAACATCATGTTGCCTAGTATTTATTTTAAAAGTGATTGTGAGGCTTGTATTCTAGGAAAACATTGCAAGTCTGTGTTTCCTCAATCAATGACCATATATGACAATAGCTTTGATTTAGTTCATTCTGATGTTTGGACAGCACCCTGTGAATCTAGAGAACAACATAAATACTTTGTGACATTTATAGATGAAAAATCTAAGTACACTTGGTTAACTTTGTTGAAATCCAAAGATAGGCTGCTAGAAGCTTTTAAGAACTTTCAAAGCTATGTTACTAATCACTTTCATGCCAAGATTAAGATCTTTAGGTCAGACAATGGAGGAGAATACACTAGCACAGCTTTCAAACAACACCTTGCCACACAAGGAATCATCCATCAAACCAGTTGCCCCTACACTCCACAACAAAATGGTGTGGCAGAGAGGAAAAATCGACACCTAATGGAGGTGGCCAAGAGTATGATGTTTCACATGAATGTGCCTAATCGCCTGTGGGGAGATGCTGTGGTTACTGCCTCTTACTTGATCAACAGAATCCCCACAAAAGTTCTCAGTGATAAATCACCCTATGAGGTACTCAACAAAACTAGGCCATCTATAGACCACTTGCGTGTGTTTGGGTGTATGTGTTTTGTTTTGATTCCAGGAGAGCTAAGAAAAAAATTGGAGGCTAAAAGCACAAGGGCCATGTTTATTGGCTACTCTCCAACTCAGAAGGGCTACAAGTGTTATGTTCCAGACACTAGGAAAGTTCTGATCTCCAGGGATGTTAAATTTGTGGAATCAAGAGGCTACTATGATGAGAAGAGTTGGAGTGAACTCAAAGACCTATCTCAATCTGCCTCTGATAGAGCTAACAACCTGAGGGTGATTCTGGAAAACCTTGGCATCAGTATGCCAAAGGAACCCATGGAGGCCAGGGAAACACCAGCTCAAAGTGAAGCAACTGCTGAGGAGGACACTCCAGTCACTCATTCTGATCATGAGGGGGGCAATGAAACTATACATCCTGAAGAGAACTCAATGGCTCATGATCAAAATGAGATGCCATCAGACATAGCAAATGAGACTCAACCAGGCGCCTCAAGTGAAACAAATGAGGCAGAAGATGATCAGATACAACCTTTGAGAAGGAGTACAAGGATCAAGAAGCCTGCATCAAACTGGCTTAACACAAGAGTATACTTCAATGCTGAAGCAGTAGCTCATCCAATCAGTGCAGTATGTTCTCTTGCTCAGTATACAGAAGATCATCAAGCCTTCATCAGTGAATTGGACCAGGAATGGATACCAAGATCATATCAGGAGGCCATGGAACATGAGGAGTGGAGAGAATCAGTTGGAAAAGAGACTGATGCTATGATAGCAAATGATACATGGTATGAAGCTGAGCTTCCTAAAGACAAGAAGGCAGTGACGAGTAGATGGATCTTCACCATCAAGTATCTAGCCAATGGAAAACCAGAAAGGAAGAAGACAAGGCTGGTAGCAAGGGGATTCACTCAAACATATGGAGAAGACTATAATGATACATTTGCACCAGTGGCCAAGCTACATACAATAAGGATTGTTATTTCACTTGCTGTCAACTTGGGATGGGATCTATGGCAAATGGATGTGAAGAACGCCTTCCTACAAGGAGAGCTGGAAGATGAAGTATACATGCGACCACCTCCTGGCCTAGAGAACCTTGTGGCACCAGGAAATTTTCTGAGGTTAAAGAAGGCAATATATGGCTTGAAGCAGTCACCAAGGGCCTGGTATCACAAGTTGAGTACAACCCTCAATGGAAGAGGCTTTGTAAAATCTGAAGCTGATCACACCCTCTTCATACTCACTAGCCAGCAAGGAATTGTTATCATCCTAGTCTATGTAGATGATATTATCATCACTGGCAGCAACAAGGAAGGTATACTCTCAACCAAATCTTTTCTTAAATCTGCTTTTGATATAATGGATTTGGGAGAGTTGAAGTACTTCCTAGGGATTGAAATATGCCGCTCTAAAGAGGGGCTTTTCTTATCCCTAAGGAAGTACACACTTGATCTTTTAAATGAGGCAGGAAACCTTGGAGAAAGACAGGCCAAAACTCCATTGGAAGAAGGGTACAAGGAACTGCGAGAGGGGGAGTTTGAAGATACTTGTTATGAAGATGTCAAGAAGTTCAGGAGAATGGTTGGGAAGCTTATATATCTGACCATCACTCGCCCAGATATTTGTTTTGCTGTGAACCAAGTCAGTCAGCATGCAAGGCCCTAAAGTTCATCACTGGAATATGGTGGAGAGGATCCTAAGATACTTGAGAGAAGCTCCTGGCCAAGGTGTGTGGATGGCTTGTAATGGAAGCACTGAAGTAGTAGGATATTGTGATGCTGATATTGACCTTAAGGAATAAAGACAAAGAAATAAAGAGGATGAGCTTACTTGGGATAGAAGGCATTAGTGACTTGACACACAAGTAAGCCCATCCGTGACCTAGAAGAAACTTGAGAGACAAGGAAGAAAGGACACTCGCCAGGTTTGAATATTCAAACATAAGAGGACCGTTGGAGACAAGAAGAGAGACCAAGAATTATTTAAGATAGAAGGCATGTGCACTATGCAACTTGCAATTGTTTATCTCGGCAAGTTGCAAGACAGGGAGCAATTGTTTATGTACTTCACTCTCCCACTTGCAAGACATTCCAGACAGCATCTTCCCACTTGCCAGACATTCCAGCACGCACCTCCTTGGTTCCTCTTCCACTCCAGACAGGCGATCCAGAATAGCATGGGTTGATTAATATATAGTTTCTATTGTTTATTCCCTGTATGGGCAGAAGGCTCTCCTTGCTGTCTATTTAATCTCTTGTACTCATATCATTCAGTAGCAAGGAAAATCCTTTCTCATTCTCTCTATTCTCTCTCGTTGATAAACTGATAAACTCTCTCTCTCTCTTCTGGTTACGAATCAAACACTCTCTCTCTCTCGTGTTCTTCACAATATTCTTCATATTCTTACATGGTATCAGAGCCATTTGGCTCCTAAACCTAATTTCCTTCCGCAAAACTACTCTATTCTTCTTTACTCTTTCTTATTCTCATCCGCAAATCTTTAATCTCATCTTTAATCTCATCTTTTCGAAATGGAGCAAAACAAATCAATGATTATTCCAGTCACTCTAAAGGGAGTTAACTACCTTCTCTGGTCAAGATTGATCAAGAACGCCCTTGGTGGAAGAGGCTTATGGTCCCATATTACTTCAGCGGAAGCGCCAAAGCAAACCATCCAAGGAGAAGATGGCAAGGAGATCGTGGAGACAGATGAAGGCAAATGGAGTCAAGAAGACTTTATGGTGCTGAACATCCTCCAGAGCTCACTTGATGGTCCCATAATGGAGGCCTACTCATACTGTGAAACCGCAAAAGAGTTGTGGGATACCCTCCAGAAGGTCTACGGAAACATATCCAATCTCAGTAGGGTCTTTGAAGTGAAGAAGGCCATCAACTGTCTGAACCAGGAAGATATGGACTTCAACAAACACTTTGGTAAGTTCAGAGCCCTCTGGGCAGAGCTGGAAATGTTGAGGCCAAATACCACAGACCCAACCATCCTTAATGAGAGGCGTGAGCAAGATAAGGTATTCGGCCTACTCCTCACTCTCAATCCTGGATACAATGACCTTATCAAACATCTGCTAAGAGCAGACAAGTTACCTACCCTTGAGGAGGTATGTGCTCAAATCCAAAAGGAGCAAGGATCTGTGGGACTCTTTGGTGGAAAAGGTGACCTTAACATGGCGCACAAAGCAGAAGCTTCAGCCAATAAGGCCTATTTCAAACCAGAGAACCGGCGAATCACTTGTGAGCATTGCAAAAGGAATGGACATATGAAGAACCAGTGCTGGATTCTTCATCCTCATCTCAGGCCCCCATCACGGTTCAACCAAGCTAGAGGACATGAAGCTGTTTATGCCCAGCCTGTGGTTCAACCAGTGCACCAACAAAACGGAGGAAGAGCCATGAACTCTACTGCCCACATTGCTGGAACATCTACTCAACCTCAACCAGAGGACTCTCTAATCCGCAAGTCAGACATTGAGGCTCTCATAAAAGCCCTCAATGCAAACTCTGGTAACATTAGTAGTAATGTTCACAATGCTTTAAATACTAGTCAGTGTGACTCTAAAACTGCTAGGCCTTTAATCATAGATTCAGGAGCCTCGCACCATATGATAAGAGATGCTAAATTGATTAGCAATGTTAAACCGGCTATAGGAAGTGTTACAATTGCAAATGGTGATAGGATACCCATTAAGGGCATAGGGAATTTGAAATTATTTGATGGAGAATCTAAAGCTTTATACATGCCCACCTTTACATCTAACTTACTCTCAGTAAAAAGGGCAACTTGTGATCTTAACTGCCATGTGATCTTTAGTCCTAATGAGGTTCATTTTCAGGATATTGAGACCAGTAAGATGATTGGAAAAGGTGTGAGCAAAGGAGATCTCTATTTGCTTGAAGACACTGAGCTTAAATCAAATTTACCTTATGCTTTTAATTCTGCTTCTGTTTTAAATTCAAATGCTTTATGGCATGCTAGATTAGGCCATCCTCATTCTCGTGCCTTAGGATTGATGTTACCTAATATGTCTTTCAAGAATGATAGCTGTGAGGCTTGTATTCTTGGTAAACATTGCAGAACTGTTTTTTCTAAATCAAACTCCATTTATGAACATTGCTTTGATCTAGTTCACTCAGATGTCTGGACTGCTCCGTGTTTATCTAGGGAAAACCACAAATATTTTGTCACCTTTATAGATGAGAAATCAAAGTATACTTGGCTGACCTTAATCCAATCTAAAGATAGAGTGTTAGAAGCTTTTAGTAACTTTCAAAGCTATGTCACTAATCATTTCAATGCCAAGATTAAAATCTTTAGGTCAGACAATGGTGGTGAGTACACAAGTCATGCTTTCAAGGACTATTTAGCCAAACATGGAATCATCCACCAAACCAGTTGCCCATACACACCACAACAAAATGGAGTTGCAGAGAGGAAGAATAGACATCTCATGGAGGTTGCTAGGAGTATGATGTTCCACACTAACGTTCCAAAACGCTTTTGGGGTGATGCTGTGGTGTCAGCATGCTACCTGATCAATAGAACACCTACACGGATCCTCCATGATGTCTCTCCCTATGAGGTATTGAATAAAACAAAACCCTCTCTTGAACATCTGCGTGTGTTTGGATGTCTCTGCTTTGTATTAATTCCAGGAGAACAGAGAAATAAACTTGAAGCCAAAAGTGTCAAAGCAATATTCATTGGGTATTCTGCAAATCAAAAGGGATACAAGTGCTATGTACCAGAAACCAGGAGGGTAATGGTCTCAAGGGATGTTAAATTTGTGGAGTCAAAAGGGTATTATGATGAGAAAAGTTGGGATAACCTGAAAGACCTCTCACACACTCCATCCGACAGAGCAACTAACTTGAGAATCATACTAGAGAGCCTTGGTGTCAACCAGCCCACGACAAGTGAGACTCCAAGAGAGGCACCTCATCAAACCAAAGATACAATTCCAGAGGGTTTCCCGGTTGATCCTGAGGGGGGCAACCAACCAGAACCAGAAGGAACAATGCAGCATGAAGGTTCTGAAAGTCATGATCAATCTGATCACCCTCAAGATCATGAAGATGAGGACACTGAAGAGCAAGTGCACACGGAAGAACCAGTGCAAGTACAACCATTAAGAAGAAGCACCAGGATTAGGCATGATCCAGAAACCTGGAAAAATAAAAGGGTATACTTCAATGCCAATGTAGTTGCTCATCCCACTCAAGCAGTGTGTTCTTTGGCTCAATATCCAGAAGAACATCAAGCCTTCATAAGCAACGTAGATCAAGAATATCTTCCAAGAACTTATGAAGAGGCTATGGCAGATGATGAGTGGAGAGCATCGGTTGAAGATGAAATCAATGCCATGATCAAGAATGATACATGGTTTGAGGCTGAGCTCCCCAAAGGAAAGAAAGCAGTAACAAGTCGCCTCATCTACACCATCAAGTATCTAGCTAATGGAAAACCAGAAAGAAAGAAGACACGGTTGGTAGCAAGGGGATTCACTCAGACTTATGGAGAAGATTACTTGGATACATTTGCACCAGTAGCAAAACTTCACACCATCAGAATTATACTGTCACTTGCAACCAACTTGGAGTGGGATCTATGGCAAATGGATGTGAAGAACGCTTTTCTTCAAGGAGAACTAGAGGATGAGGTCTACATGCGTCCTCCTCCTGGTCTAGAAGACATGGTCAAACCAGGAAATGTGTTGAGACTCAAGAAGGCCATCTATGGGCTGAAGCAATCACCAAGAGCATGGTACCATAAGCTCAGCACTACCCTTAATGGAAAAGGGTTTAGAAGATCTGAGGCAGACCATACTCTATTCACTCTCACCAGCCAACAAGGTATAGTAGTCATCCTTGTGTATGTTGATGATATCATCATTACAGGGAGTGACAAAGAAGGTATACAAAACACCAAAGCGTATTTAAAATCTGTATTTGATATTAAAGATTTGGGTGAACTAAAGTACTTTCTTGGAATAGAAGTATGCCGATCTAAAGAAGGGCTATTCTTATCCCAGAGAAAGTACACACTTGATCTCTTGAATGGAGCAGGTATGCTTGGAGAGAAACCAGCAAAGACCCCACTGGAGGATGGCTATAAAATCTTGCGTGAGGGGGAGTTTGAAGCAATACCATTTGATGATCCAAAACAATACAGAAGACTAGTGGGTAAGCTTATCTATTTAACTATCACTAGACCTGATATCTGTTTTGCTGTGAACCAGGTGAGCCAGCATATGCAAGTGCCAAAGGTTCATCACTGGAAAATGGTGGAGAGGATACTCAGATATCTTAATGGAGCTCCCGGACAAGGAATATGGATGGGATGTAATGGCAACACAGAAGTAGTAGGATACTGTGATGCTGATTGGGCAGGAGACAGAAATGATAGGAAGTCCACTACTGGCTATTGCACCTTCATTGGAGGCAATTTGGTAACCTGGAAAAGCAAGAAGCAAAAGGTGGTTTCATGTTCCAGTGCTGAAGCTGAATATAGAGCCATGAGGAAACTTACAAACGAGCTGGTGTGGATCAAAGGACTACTCAAAGATTTGGGAGTCGAGATCACTTCTCCAATCACAATGCATTGTGACAACCAAGCAGCCATTCATATAGCCTCAAACTCAGTGTTTCATGAGAGGACGAAACACATTGAGGTTGACTGCCATAAAGTGAGGCAAATGGTGATCCAAGAAGTCATACTGCCTTGCTATACAAGGAGTGAAGATCAGTTGGCCGACATTTTCACCAAAGCTGCAAGTACCAAGGTGTGTGAGTCCATTTATCCTAAACTTGGACTCACTGACATTACCAAGGCATAATCCGCTTAGCCATGGAGCTTCTACTCTTTCCTTAGTGTGTTTTTGTCCCAAAAACAGGGTTTTGCATATTAAGGTTTTAATGAGGGAAGTCTTCATGGTTTCCAAGCTTGATCATTTCATTGGATCAAGCTTGAGGGGGAGTATTGACCTTAAGGAATAAAGACAAAGAAATAAAGAGGATGAGCTTACTTGGGATAGAAGGCATTAGTGACTTGACACACAAGTAAGCCCATCCGTGACCTAGAAGAAACTTGAGAGACAAGGAAGAAAGGACACTCGCCAGGTTTGAATATTCAAACATAAGAGGACCGTTGGAGACAAGAAGAGAGACCAAGAATTATTTAAGATAGAAGGCATGTGCACTATGCAACTTGCAATTGTTTATCTCGGCAAGTTGCAAGACAGGGAGCAATTGTTTATGTACTTCACTCTCCCACTTGCAAGACATTCCAGACAGCATCTTCCCACTTGCCAGACATTCCAGCACGCACCTCCTTGGTTCCTCTTCCACTCCAGACAGGCGATCCAGAATAGCATGGGTTGATTAATATATAGTTTCTATTGTTTATTCCCTGTATGGGCAGAAGGCTCTCCTTGCTGTCTATTTAATCTCTTGTACTCATATCATTCAGTAGCAAGGAAAATCCTTCCTCATTCTCTCTATTCTCTCTCGTTGATAAACTGATAAACTCTCTCTCTCTCTTCTGGTTACGAATCAAACACTCTCTCTCTCTCGTGTTCTTCACAATATTCTTCATATTCTTACAGCTGATTGGGCTGGAGACAGAGTTGATAGGAAATCAACAACTGGTTATTGCACCTTCATTGGAGGAAATTTGGTTACATGGAAGAGCAAGAAGCAGAAGGTGGTATCATGCTCAAGTGCTGAGGCAGAGTACAGATCCATGAGGAAACTAACAAGTGAGCTTATATGGATCAAGGGATTGCTAAAGGACCTGAGTATAGAGATCACCCCACCCATGACAATGCATTGTGACAACCAGGCGGCTATCCACATTGCATCCAACTCAGTGTTCCATGAGAGGACCAAACATATAGAGGTTGATTGTCACAAGGTGAGGCAAGCAGTGGAGCAGCAAGTGATACTTCCTTGTGACACTAGAAGTGAAGAGCAACTGGCTGACATATTCACCAAGGCAGCCAGCAGCAAGGTTTGTGAGTTCATTCATCCTAAGCTTGGACTCATATACCTCACTCGCCACTAGTCCCCTTCCCATGAAGTGTTCTACTCTTTTTCCTTGGCTTGGGTTTTATCCCAAGTGTTTTTTTTCAAGTTAAGGTTTTAGTGAGGGAATGCTTCATGGTTTCCCAGCTTGACTGTTTCCCATGGTCAAGCTTGAGGGGGAGTATTGACATGAAGGCATGAAGAGATGAATGGCAATGCAATCAGAAGAAGAATGAAGCAAATAGGTGTAACTTGTTGAGCAAGGTTGTCCGTACAACCTTAACCTAACTTGGCGTGCAAGGTGTTGACATGAAGAAGAAATATGCTGTAAATAAAGAAGACAACAAGAAGAATGGATTCAGATGGTTGAAGGAGTTCTTGGTCTAAAGAGACTTGGGACACAAGTCTGTCCATACAGTCTTGCTTCTCAAGGAACCAATTTAACCTAGATAAACTTGGGAGACAAGGAGAAGCAAGTTTAAACTCGCCTAGACTGAATTTGAATGTTAGGAGACCGTTGCAAGTCTGGACAAGAAGTGGGATGTCGGCCAGAATTAAAAACAATAAAGATCACATGTTCACTTAAGGAGTGAGCCAGTCCAAACCTGTCACTTTCTCTGCCCAGACCTTGTGAAGACCACCATTGTTTATTCTTATTCTTCTTGTCTTGTTTTGTCTTTAAATATACATTGTATGGATCCCAAATTAAGCAAGGAATATCATTCCTCTTTATTCTAATTTCGTGGCTCTCTCTCTCCTCACTCTCTCTCACGAATTCTCTCCTTCTTCTTTCTAGTTCTTCCTGTTCTTCAACTTCCTCACAAAACCAGACACTAAATCTACTTATTCTAACAGCTTCAGCATCCTCAACCACTTCAGCCTTCATGATGAGTGTCTCCAACTCCTGGTGATAGTCCTCTACACTCTTTGTTCCTTGAGAAAGTCTTCTCAATCTCTGGTGAAGGTCTCGGCCATAGTGAGCAGGGACAAACCTCTTCTTCATCAAGGTTTTCATCTCAAACCAAGAAGGGATTTGAGGCTCTCCACTGCGCCTCCTTGTTGTTGCAATCTGCTCCAACCAGTTTATAGCATAACCACAGAATTCAGTGGCTGCTAACTTGACCTTCCTCTCCTCAGTGTAGTGTTGGCAACCGAAGACCAACTCTATCTTCTTCTCCCATTCCAAGTAGGCATCAGGATCATTCTTGCCATGGAATGGTGGTATCCTCAACTTGAGGCTACCAAGGTTGTCATCAGCCTGCACCCGTCTGTTGTGGTGCCTATTTGGTACGGACGGATGTACTCGAACCATACGGATCTGTACGGACCAAGTCGACCCGAAAACTTTACATTCGACCAAATGAGGTTGTTTTGGGTCTATGAAGAGGTCAAGCCGAGTTCTATGAGGGTGCAAGCCTGTGTGTTGTTGGCTGCACGAGTTTAGGCCACGATCCAGAGTCCTTTGTGTCCAACCACACTGGTTCTAAGGCACAAAGGCTCAATGGCCAATCCCTAGGCCTTGAAGGAGCTTACTCTTTTCCTTATGAGGGTTTTATCCCTAAGGAGGGTTTTATCCCTAAGGAGGGTTTTCCCTCATAAGGTGTTTAATGAGGAGTGACTTCAGGGTTCCAAGCTTGACTTAGGATCTATAGAGTCAAGCTTGAGGGGGAGTGTTAAACCTGAAGAGAGAAATGGATCATTAAAGGCCATGTGCAAAGTTAGGGCCAAAACCCATTAGAAGTCTGATCAATGACTAAAGAGGGTCTAAGAGCTTATGCTGAGCAAGAACAAGGTTCAAGAAGGGCTTATGATCAAGAAGGAAGTGTTTGGGAAGATTTGGGAGCCATTGGGCGAAAGTTCAAAAATAAGGTCGACTGTACGGCCTGTACGGCCTGTACGGCCTTGTACGGACTGTACGGACATGGTCGACCCTATTTTTGCACTTTCGCCCAATGGCTCCCAAATCTTCCCAAACACTTCCTTCTTGATCTTAAGCCCTTCTTGAACCTTGTTCTTGCTCAGCATAAGCTCCTGGACCCTCTTTAGTCATTGATCAGACTTCTAATGGGTTTTGGCCCTAACTTTGCACATGGCCTTTAATGGTCCATTTCTCTCTTCAGGTTTAACATTTAGCACCATTGCAGCTCCCTTGATTGAAGTGATAAAGAAGGATATCGGTTTCAAGTGGGGAGAAGCACAAGAGAAGGCTTTCCAAAGCCTAAAAGAGAAGCTTACTCAATCACCTCTTCTTATGCTTCCTGACTTTACAAAAACTTTTGAAATAGAATGTGATGCCTCAGGAATTGGAATTGGTGCTGTATTGATACAGGATAGGAAACCCATAGCCTACTTCAGTGAGAAGCTTGGAGGAGCTACTCTCAACTATGCTACATATGACAAGGAACTCTATGCCTTGGTGAGGGCCTTGCAAACATGGCAGCATTACCTATGGCCCAAGGAGTTTGTCATCCACACTGATCATGAGTCCTAAAGTATCTAAAAGGGCAGAGTCAGCTTAGCAAGAGACACGCAAGATGGGTTGAGTTCATAGAGACCTTCCCATTCGTGATCAAGTATAAACAAGGTAAGGAGAACATAGTTTCTGATGCACTATCTCGGAGGTATGTTCTCTTGACCACTCTAGATGCTATGTTACTTGGGTTTGAGCAGATTAAAGATATGTATGCTACTGACCTTGATTTCAAGGAAGCTTATGCATCTTGTGAGAAGTTTGCTGCCGGGCATTACTTTAGACAAGAAGGTTTCTTGTTCTATGATAATAGATTGTGTGTGCCTAACTGTTATTTGCGAGATCTCTTTGTTAGGGAATCCCATGGGGGCAGTCTAATGGGACACTTTGGGATTGTCAAGACCTTAAAAGTTTTGCAGGATCACTTCTACTGGCCGCACATGAAGAGAGATGTGGAGAGAATCTGTGGGAGGTGTGCTACTTGCAAGCATGCCAAGTCCCAAGTTCAATCCCAGGGTTTGTATACTGCTTTACCCATTCCACACCATCCCTGGAATGACATTTCCATGGATTTCATTGTTGGATTGCCTAGGACTAAAACCAGAAAGGACTCAATCTTTGTTGTTGTTGATAGGTTCTCTAAGATGGCACATTTCATAGCATGTCATAAGACTGATGATGCATTGCATATTGCTAACCTGTTCTTTAAAGAGGTTGTTCGTTTACATGGCATGCCTAGGACTATAGTTTCTGATAGGGACACTAAGTTTCTTAGTTACTTTTGGAAGACTCTTTGGTCTAAGCTAGGAACTAAACTGTTGTTTTCTACTACATGTCATTCACAAACTGATGGACAAACTGAAGTAGTTAATAGAACTCCAGGAACACTCCTGCGTGCATTCATTAGAAAGAACTTGAAAACTTGGGAAGAATACTTACCACACCGTGAATTTGCATACAATCATGCCATGCATTCTGCTTCTAAGTATTCCCCTTTTGAAATTGTTTATGGGTTCAATCCCACCTCTCCTTTGGATCTAATGCCTTTACCTGAGTGTGAAAGGATCAGTTTAGAAGGTAAGAAGAAAGCCGAGATGGTCCAACAAATCCATGAGAAGGCTAGACAAAACATTGAGCAGAAAACCAAGCTTTATGAGAAGCAAGCCAACAAGGGAAGGCGTGTGAGGGTCTTTGAATTCGGTGACCAAGTTTGGGTTCACCTGAGGAAGGACAGGTTCCCCAATGAGAGGAAGTCCAAGCTGATGCCAAGGGTTGATGGACCTTTCGAAATCATCCACAAGATCAATGACAATGCCTACAAGCTTGATCTCCAAGGTAAGTACGATGTATCAAATAACTTCAATGTCACTGACTTGTCCCCTTTTGCTGTTGATGAACCAGATTTGAGGACAAATTCTTTTCAAGAGGGAGGGGATGATGTGATCATGGACCGGATCACTAAGGAGAACAAGGAGAGTCTAGATGAGCCACATGAAGCCACAATGCACCAGCAGCCTGGTGATGATGCTCTAGCCATTCCAGAAGGTCCCATGACTCGTTCCAGAGTCTAGAAACTTAAGGAGACTGTTGTTGGATTACTCACTTCACATCCACAAAAAGAAGAAAGTCTTGGACAAGGTTTGATCCGAGATGTCTTGATCACCATTCAAGCCATCTCTACATCAAGCTGAGTTAGTGTCTAGGCAAGACATTTGGTGTGTGCTCTTTTCCTTGCTTTTGGTTTTGTCCCATGAGGTTTTCCGGAGGAAGGTTTTTAACGAGGCCACGACTTGTCTTACAAATCACTTAGGCTCTATCTCGGCCCAAGACTAGCAGAAGTATTACATTTTTAAGCTTATGTTATTTTTAAACTATAGTTTTCCTTTTTATTATTTTCGAAACCCTAGAGAGCCTTTTCTCTGGTTTCTTTTATTTAAAGGGTTCCCCAAACCCTATTGTACTCAAGCAATCTTTATTTAACGAGTTATTTTCTTCTCTTGACGGCTCTCTCTCTCTAGAAGTTGTTGAGTACTTTCTGGTGTGTAATATCCAGAGATCAAGGGCTTCTTATTTGGTGTGTCATATCCAGATCAGTCGCCTAGGAGTATCAAGAGACCATTCATCCCTCTTGTGTCACCATTCAATCCACAAACCTTGAAGAACTTGAGTCTCTGATTCGTTCTTGCAAGGATCTATCCTCCCAATCAACCAAAGAGCATCCTAGGGGCGCATCAAGAAGTATAGAAGGATGGTTGGGAAGCTCATCTACTTAACCATCACTAGGCCAGATATATGCTTTGCTGTGAACCAGGTTAGCCAGCATATGCAGGCGCCCAAGGTCCATCATTGGAATATGGTGGAAAGGATAATGAGATACCTGAGGGAGGCTCCTGGTCAAGGAGTTTGGATGTCTTGTAATGGAAGCATAGAGATTGTAGGTTACTGTGATGCTGATTGGGCAGGAGACAGAACTGACAGGAAATCAACAACTGGATATTGCACCTTCATTGGAAGAGCAAGACGCAGAAGATTGTGTCATGTTCCAGTGCTGAAGCAGAATATAGGGCAATGAGGAAGCTCACCAGTGAGCTGATCTGGATCAGAAACCTTCTAAGGGACTTGGGTATAGAGGCTACAACTCCAATCACTATGCACTGTGACAACCAGGCAGCAATTCATATAGCATCCAACAGTGTGTTCCATGAAAGGACTAAGCACATTGAGGTGGATTGCCATAAGGTTAGACAAGCTGTGGAACAGCAAATCATCTTGCCGTGCTACACAAGAAGTGAAGATCAGTTGGCAGACATCTTCACCAAGGCAGCTAGCACCAAGGTCTGTGAGTTCATCCATTCAAAATTGGGACTCATAGACCTCACTTCTCAGTAACTCTCCTTGCATGGAGACCTCTACTCTTTTTCCTTAATGTGTTTTTCTCCCCCTGGGTTTTACACATTAAGGTTTTAATGAGGGAGATTCTTCATGTATCCAAGCTTTACCAGTCCCTATGGTCAAGCTTGAGGGGGAGTATTGAGATGAAGAACCAGAAGAGAATGAGAGACACTGATCAGAATGGACAAAATGGAGAAGGAACTTGGAGACTTGAGGAACAAGGCATTCCGTACAAGACTTGGAACTCAAGTGATGAGGACATAGAACCAGACATCAACATCCCAACCCTAAGACAAGCACCAAGAACAAGATCAGGAACCAAAGGGGTGACTGCAAGCTTCTGTGAACCATTGAAGGATTGTTTGCCAAGGCTAATATCAACCCCAACTTAGATGACATCACAAACCGTCTAGACAAGCTCTCCATTTCCGGATCAGAGGCAACAAAGACTCAACATTATGCTATACAAGTCGGTCCAAAAGATGATGCTATTCTATGGTCAATCCTCCCACATAAAGAGATGGTTTCCTTATTCACCATCTCTCTCCTTAAGTGAAACGGTGAGTTTAGGAGTAAGAGACAAGCCCCAAAACTACTACACTTCAAGCTTGGCTCTTCTCCAACGGCTTGTCAATTTAAAAACCATCAAGAGGCGCCTCCCAAACAAAGGTAAGAGTCCAAATTATATGCTTGATATTTTGACTAACCAAATCATATTTTCTTGCAGTATTTTGTTTCCTTTTTAGTTGATTTCGAATAAAGAGTCAAGGCATTGTTTAGCCTAAGCTTTCATTAGGTCCTAAGATTGAGTCATGTAATAAATTTGCATCAAAGACCTTTAGAAGGGCCTAGCTGCATCGGCGAGTATATAAGCCCCTATAAGCAGCCTTGTATTCTTTAACCTTTATGAAATATATGAGTCAGTTTGCCCCTAGCAACTAAAAACCCTAAAGCCTTTCGTGTGTGTGAGAAGCCGCATTGAGAGCAACCAGTCTTATCAAGCTCATCCCCATAGAGTTTGTGGTGACTTTCGATCCATCTGATTGAGTTCTTCAATCTATTCACTCCATCTCCATCCCTTGTCCTTGTTGAGTTGTTTATACGAACAAGCAGCTTGGATCCACACTCCATCATCACATCATCCTCCATCCAGTGAGATAGCAAGTTGGTTACACGACCATTTGTTGTTTCCCAGCCTCCACTGATCCGTTCTAAGAGCAATCAAGCCGGTTATCATCTCATTCCATTCCATCCGCAAGAACTCACTCCATTCTAACCTCCATCCATCCACCAAAGCTTGATACTCATCCTCTATCCATCCAGTGTGAGAAGGGTGCTTCCCGTGCCCATATCATTTTGGTATCAGAGCCGAAAGGCTTCCATTTAGGTTAACTCTTTCCTTTTCTTTTAAATCGTCTCATTCTGTTAAGAAAAACCATAAAAATTTAGTGTTTTGCTTGTGTTTTTGATTTATGCCGTTGTTAGCTTTGAGTTCTTAGTTCATAAGTCATGAAAAGGAAAGAGATAGGAGACGAGTTGCTTTGAGTTTAATTCGTTTGCCTTGAAGAAAAATCAAAAAAAGTGTTATAGAGTTATTACTTGCATATTTAGTTTCCATTCGTGTACCACACATAATTCGGTTTCCATTTTCTGCATTGCATTCGAATATTTAAGAAAACCAAAGAAAGATTTACTGCTTTACCTTAGTTAATCACCCTAGTTTAATTCCGCATTACATTTTTCATACATACAAAAAAAAGAAAAGCATATCATAAACATTCATATTGTGGTGGTCGGACTTTCCTTAATTGGATCATAGCATAACTTCTTGCTGCATTCAATTTCGCATATCATTGTGATACAAGGGTCGGTCCATTTCATTCCTAGTATACATTAGTGTACTCATTCTTGCATATTGTTACTTGTTTAACTTCCATTTCCCCTATTTTCACTTGTTCTTGAAAGTTCTTGTAGGAATAAGCAATGGGAGATAGCACTTCATCCACTGATGCTGCAACCATAGCTCAACTCCTAGCTACCATGCAATCCATAAGTGAAAGGATGGCTCGGCTGGGGCAGAACCAACAAGCTCAGGCCAATAACCCAAACAACAACCCGGCAAGAGGCCAACAAAGGCGACAAGAGCACCCGCAAGAAGAAGATGAGACTGATAGTGATATGCCTAGTCTGGAAGAAGAAGAGAAACACCCTCCACCTAGGAGGAATGCCAGAGATAGAGGAAGGAACCGGGGTAGAAACTATGATCAAGAAGAAGAGCATCCATGGCAGGGAGGCAAAGACTTGAAGCTCACGCCACCAAGCTTTGCTGGAAAGGTTAATCCTGATGCTTACATTGATTGGGAAACAAGGATGGTAATAAGATCCTAGGAAGGCTCTGGGTCTGGGAATAGAGATCAAGGGATAACCCTCGCGAGAATGAATCAGAAGACTCAAATCCTCCAAGGCGTGTGGGATGAATGGTGACACAAGAAGCTGCGGAAAGGCTCCTTGATACTCCTAGACTGAATTCTTCGGATATGACGCACCTTAGAACTCGATCCTTAGGCTGTTGGATATTACACACCAACACAGCTTCAACTCGTCCAAAGACAAGAGAGAAGAGAGAAAAGGGTTTTCGATAAAAAAGACTGTTTTTTTTTTAGAATGAGGGAAGCAAGGGTTTAAATAGAAACCAAGGAACACGCTCCTTAGGTTTCTAAAACTTAATAATATAAAGACTATAGATTAAACATAACATAAGGTAAATAGATAGAGTAGTCTTCGTAGGCTTGGACCGATATTAGCACCTAGGAGATGTGTTAAAGCAGCTTGTGGTCTCGTTAAAAACCTTCCTCCGTAAAACCTCTTTGGGACAAAACCGAGAGCAAGGAAAAGAGCACACACAAGTACTTTGCCTAAGTACTAATTTAGCTAGATGAGGAGATAGCTTGAAAGGTGATCAAGGTATCTCGGATCATCAAGCTTTGTCCAAGACCTTCTTCTTGTTTCCAAACGAGTCTAAGTAATCCTCCAATGGCTCCATTTAGTTTCTTGGTTCTAGAACGAGTCATGGGACCTCCTCGAATGGCTAAGGCATCTTCATCAGCTGGTTTGTCCATGGGTGCATTCTTAGATACATCATCTTCCTTGTCGAGCTGGTCCATGCTCACATCACATTCATTGGTGCTTTCCATGATCACATCATCCCCTCCCTCTTCAAAAAGATTTGTCCTCAAATCTGTTTTACCTGCAATAGAGGGAACCAAATCAGTAACATCAAAGTTTAAAATCAGATTACACTTACCTTGCAAGCCTCTTTGATAGGCATTTTTTCTGACTGGTTCGGATATGTAGAAGGCATTTGTTAACTTGAAGAGATGAAAATGAACAAAAGAGAGAGATGAGATGGAGGCAAAGTACTGACATCAAGAGAAGAGAAGAACATCTGTGTACATAGGCAACTGATATAGTTGACTACATGCATCAACTACACGCCTCAACTACATATGAGCTGATATAGTCAACTACATGCCTCAACTACATACGAGCTGATATAGTCGACTACATGCAACGACTACATACATCAACTACATAGGCAAGTGATATAGTTGACTATGTCACTTGCCTACATGCGAATCAGTTCAAAATGAGAGTTGGAGCCATTTGCTGAGAAAAGGAAGAAGCTTATTAACTATGTATCTGGCCAGAGAAGTGTCCAGATTCAGAGGAGCCTATGGACAGCCAATCACAAGCCTTCCTTATTGAG
>CAJHQP010009960.1:0-20345 GCA_905132765.1 Moricandia arvensis
TGCCAATAAGCGGATACGAAAAATGACGCATACATAATTTCAATAATTTTTAACACGTAATCTATAAATTAAAAGAGTCATTTTTACTTTGAAATGCACTAGTTTATCATATATGAGAGTAGGCCTAGGAAAAAAAAACTAGAACCGAAAAACCAAATCAGAACCGAACTGAAATAACCGAACCTCGAACCGGACTGAAATTCTCAAATGCTCGAAGGTTCTATATTTCTATATCCGAAATAACTAAACCAAACTGAAAACCAAACAATTACCCGAATATATAAATATTAATTATATATACATATAATATAACTAAATATATATATATATATATATTAATTTAAAATTCTATTAAAAGTATCTAAAATAAGTTGAAGAAAACTACATTATTGTAAAGTATCTGAATTACCCGAAAGTATCTATATATTTTTATCCTAGATATCCAAACTAATTTAGAATATCCAAGATTTTTAGCCGAATTATCTTCATTATTCGATATTATACCCAAAATATCTTATATTTAACCTGAACTACCCGCACTAACCAAACCAAAACCAAATGAAACCCAAATTTTCTAGGGTATTTTCTGTATTTTACTTTTACTATCCGAACCGAACCGAACCCGAAACTACCCGAACCAAACATTACATAATTATTTTATGGAATAATGTGGTATTTTCTTGTAGTTTAATATTTAATGATATATTTCTATGTAAAATTTTATATTTTTTTGGTGAAATTTTTTATTAATTAATATTGTTATAATACTCTTATATATGTGCTAATTTTATAAAGGTTTTATGAATTTAAGTTAACTATGACAAATATAAGGACTGTATTATAAAATAAAAATACTTTTGAAGTTTTGCTTTCGGAGAAGAACACCTTTACACTTTAGATATGAAGTTTTGCAAAACTTCAAAAATAGAGTGTCTTTTTTAGATGCTCTTAGGCAAAATAGTCGAGGTCAAGAGGTTCTTTTTTGGTCAACGAGATCAAGAGGTTAATGTATCCAATCTAGGAGCTAAAAAAAAAATCTTTCTCTAACTTTTTTTCAAAAAAGAAGTCGCCGATTGTTTTTAAATTTCTCTTTCTATCTCTAACTTTTTTACAAAAAGTCGTCAATTATTTTCAATCTGGTGATCCGGTGACTCTCCGTCGCCGGTGGCCACCCCTCCCTTCTCTCTTCCTTTTTTATGTTTTCACTTCTTCCCCTCCTCTTCATCTTCATTGACACTTCGATATCCTTAATCTATGGATCTCTACAGGCTCCAGTGGACCTAAACCGGTGAGATTAGTGTCCCTTCTCGCCCTCTGGAGAAACGGTAAGTATCTGTCGGGATGATTGACTGAAGGGTCTGGGTGGAGCGGGCCAGATCTGGGTCAGATCTGGCACTGCAATGGTTACGATGGAGGAGGAGCATCATTGTCTCTTCTTTTTTACCTTTACATGCTTCCTGCTTGACCCTTTTTGCCTCTCCCCGAAGTTCACAGGGCTTCTCTCCCATGTGAAAGCGGTTTAAAGGAACACCGAGAACCTCTATTCGAGATCTTGCAGTAAGTGTACCTCGGCGTTTCTCAACGGGCGTTGTACCTTCACCTCTTGTCAGCTCTGTGGGTCTTGAGGACGACCCTTCTCGGCTCCGCTTTTCAAAGCTTCAAGTGCCTCTGTTTTCTCTCACTGATGTTGTTTGGAGACGAGTCTATGGTTTTTCCAAGCCCATGAAGGAGGCCGTGGAGGATGTTGCTACCTTTGTGGCGTTAAATCAGCTAATCTCCTCCAGGTGTGACTGGTGTCGGGTGAAATCCCCCATGAATCCTCAAGAGTTTTTCTTCATCGATAATTGGTTCTCCCTCCTCTGGATTTATAGTAGCCGCTCAAATAGGTGGTAACAGACAAACATAATCTATTGAACTCATTAATGAATGACGGAAAACAAGCGGAGGCAGTAATTACCTTTTCACTATCGGCTAGAGCATCTTCAACCACACTCCATTTCTTAACTCCAAAATAAAATTTAGAGTCAAATTGCTCCAACTCCACTTTATAATGGAATAAAAAATGGATTTACTTCATTTTTTTTGTTTATTTCATTACTCTATTTTTTACTCCAAAATGGAGTTGGTGTTAGAACAAAACTAGAGTTACTCTATTTTGAAAGAGAAATAAGTTTTACAATGGAGCTTAGTTGCCCCTTCTCTGATCCTACACATTCGAACGTTTCCTATTAGGGACAAATGTCCCACATCGGAAGTTGGAGGTATCCTTAGTAGTATATAAGATAGATGAGTCAATTCACTTATCACCAATTGGTTTAGTTGGAAGCCCATCTAGTTTAACATGGTATCAGAGCCCGATCCAAACAATTCAACCCGATCCCACTTATCGATCAACCCCTAAAGTCGAGCCCATCAATCCTTGCCCAAACATTCTAAGATTGACGCACACAAGAACCATCATCTCAAGGGGGCGTATTAGAGACAAATGTCTCACATCGGAAGTTGGAAGGTATCCTTAGTAGTATATAAGATAGATGAACCAATTTATTTATCACCAATATGGTTTTAGGTTGAAAGCTAGCTTAACATTTCCTTTTAAAAATACTAAACTATGTGTCGTCTAATCATCATTGTCATGTTTAATAAACATAATTTATAACGACTGCGAAATCAGATTAAATGACTGCATACTAGATCTTGGATCCTCAAAGCCATCCTTGCTCAGTTCTGGTTTGGTTGGATCCGATCACCTCCGCCTGTTGCTGTCAAGCACATCCCCAGGTTTTGATCCCTTTCCAACCTCTCCCAAGACCAATCAACTCTTTCCAACATTGGTGAATGAGTTTTGTTGTTTTAACAGAGACCAATTAGCTTATCTGTTGATCTCAATTTTAGTTTTGGTTTAGTTGTTTAAACTAAACTAATTATGTATGTGAGTGACTTTTTAAATCTTTTTAGGGTCTGGGTCTCTTGGGTAGTATTTTGCTTGTTTGCAGCTTTAGATCCAAGTTTACTTGTATCTCAATGCCATTTTAAATGAAATTAGCTTTTGACCCGCGCACCGCGCGGATGTTATTTTTATAAATGTTAAATATTTTAAGTATTTGTTTGATATAATTGTATATGTGACTGAAATTTAATATTCGATACCCGTTATCCGATTCGAGATCCCATCTGCTTCGAAAAACGGATATTCAGGGATCCTAGTAGCGATTTTACGGATTAGGCTAATCGAGGTACAAATTCAGATAGTAAAATTTTAGGTATGGATATTCGGATCCGGATATTAAATATTTAAAATTTAATTATAGTTATCTATGTATATTATATATACTTTTATATAAAATAACTAAAATTTTAAATTTATTAAATTTTAATGATTTTAAGGTTTTTATAATAATATTTAAATAGACTAAATATATGGTTAATAGTTAGTTTTTGATTATTTTTAATTAAAAAAACATATCCGGATATCCGCGTGTATTCAGATTTTTATTCTCAATATCCTAACCCCGAATATCCGGATAACAATTTTACGAATCCGACGAATGCATATCTGAATCTGTATTCCTAAAATATCCCAGATATTTGATCCGTCTAGACCTAATTGTGTATATGTATTATATGGTGATTAAATTTTTTAACATTTATAAATTACATAATTTAATTTTTATTAGATATATATATATATCATACAAATGAATAATACATTGTATTTGTTTGTATATATAACCATTTATAATAAATATTAGTATGTATTCAGTGATTAAATTGTTATGGAAAGTTAAATGATTTTGTTACTGTAAATGAATAGTTCATATTATAATGGGAAAATTATTAACAATTTTATCATTTTTATAGTTCAAATATAATTGAGTAGCTTATATGAATATGAAAAAATAAAACTATTTAATGCTATATATATATATATAATTTTGTTTTTATTATAAAATTGGAAAATACATATACAATAATTTTATGAAGTTTCAATTCAAATAACAAAAGTTGTTAATGGGCTTTGCCAAATTTTATTTTTTTCTTGTTAAGAATTGATGTTTGGATACAAGGATAATATCAGTGGGCATTACTTGTAATATTAAATAAAAGTAAGGGTTATTTCTTATTTGTACTTCACTTTTATAGATTAGATGAACCATCGGGGAATGATCACACACACTGCAAAATGATTCAAACTGTGCAAAGATGATTAGACGACACGTAGTTTAGTAGTATAAAATTGGAAACGGTTCGAATGTGTAGGATCAGAGGGGTAGCTAAGCTTAACGGGTAATTACGTAGAGTAAGGGTAAAAAAAACGCTTGGAGCCAACGGGACGTCACCTTCAAATAATGAACTAGTGGGAAAGAGTGCTACTGTTACCTGCCAACAAACCTCCTTTAATTGCCTTGTATAATACAGTATCTGTTTTTCTTTTCTCTCTAATTTTCTTCTTATGCAATTTCATTTATTATTTATTCCCTCATTTATAAATTTTGAACTCGATGTCAAAAAGTTATATATTAAATTCGATTACATTGCGTAGACTTGTTTATATAGCTGGTCTTCCTGTCGGTAAGTAGTAGTATATGACTTTTTTTTATCGATTAGAGAAATCAAAGTTTCAGAAAAAGATTATTGACTTGATTATCTTATTTAGAACGTTTTTTTCAACCTTATTTAGAACGTTTGTAGAAACTACAATATAATAAATCATATAACTATTTAAATACCTCTTTTTGACTTTTATTCTTATTAAAACGAGTGCAACACTTACACTTCAAAGTAAAATACTATATGAGATATTCAAATTGGGGAAAAAAAAGAAGAAGCCATATGCTGAAGCAGCTGAACAAAGGAAGAAGCCATATATTTAAAAATAAATTTTGTTAATTTTTAGATTTATTATTTCTTTACAATTTTTTTTAATTTTTTTTATTTGTAAAATTTAAGATAAAATAATATTTTCATTTTAAATTTTATTTAATAGTAATATATATATGTATAGATTTAAAATTAAAGTTTGGAGAAATTGCTAAAAATGACTCAAAACTTGATTTCAAATGCAAAAGTGTACCCCAAATTCAATTCTAATGCAAAAGTAACCTAAAAAGCTATTGAAAATACAACAAACTCCTTATAAGCAAACAAAAAAATTGTATTCAATTTTAACCATTATAACCTTTTCGCCTGAAGAAGACTTCTAGAGAAGACTTCCCTATAAGTCTTCTCTGAGAAAACTTCCATGTAGTCTTCTCGTACACTTAATCTTAAAAATAATTTAATTTTTTATAAAAGATATCTATATGAAGGAAAAATTGAAATCATCTAATTATAAACATTAATAAATGATGTAATTTAAAAATACTAAAATTGAATTATTTTCAACATAGATGAGTGAATGTAGATTGAGTCATGATAGTCTTGGTTTAGGTTGTGATAATATATGCTGTAGTATTGTTTGTACTTTTAGGGTTAGATTTTTGAATTTTAATTTTTTTAAAATAATTTTTTTTTACCTATATGTGTTTACTTTTGTATATATTAATCACATTATAAGTTGATTTTAGGTTTAATGAAGTTTTTTTTTTGCTATTTAGTTAGTTATTTGATTATAGGGTTTTGGAAGACTTCAAGAATGTTTTCCAGAAGACTTCATAATGCACTAGAAGACTTCCTCGAAGACTTCCCTCTTAATGTGAAGTCTTCCGGAAGTCTTCCACAAGTCTTCTTATGTATTAGATTATAGGGTTTTGGAAGACTTCCAGAAGAATTCATAATACAATAGAAGACTTCCTAGAAGACTTCCCACTTAATGCGAAGTCTTCCGGTAGTCTTCCACAAGTCTTCTAGAAGTCTTCCAAAAGTCTTCTAGAAGTCTTCCAAAAGTCTTCATAAGGTTTTGGAAGACTTCCAAAAGACTTCATAATTTGGGAAGTCTTCTAAGAGAAGACTTCTAGGGAAGTCTTCTGTATCGAAAATATATAACCTAATTGAAATATTTGTCTCCATATATAAAGAAAATTTACTCATTCTCATTATTCCTATCAAATGGCTGCAACAAAAATGTAATGTTTTTCACTCGAAAGTTTTCAACCTCTCTCTAATCTCTTTAGACTTGAAAACACCTAACTTTATATTCATTTCTCATTTTTCTCTTATGTATTCTCACTAATTTATCTTGTTTTTGCAGATTTTTCATTACATGGTTCACATCTTTCATTCCTTTAAAGGTAATATGTATTTTTGGTGTGTTTTATATGTTAGATTCTAAGAAGTTGTATATTCAATTTATTGTAACAAGGTTAAATGTATGACCTTTTTGATTTCTATTTTTTGTTTGTGATAATGTTCAATGGTTAAAGGTTTGTCATTTTCTTTTTGGTATGAAGAAAAAAAGAAGAAGATAACACAATATTTTATGTAGGTGAAACCTCTAAAGGCATTAACAAGTTTAAAAATTTGACCTTTTGATTCCTCTTTTCTTTTTGATAGTATTCTTTGGTTAAGAATCTGATATTTTCTTTTTGGTATGAAGGAGAAGAAGAAAATATTTAGAAAGACATAGGAAGACTTCTTGAAGACTTCAGAAGACTTACTGGAAGACCTCTAAAAAACTTCTGAAGACTTTTAGAAGACTTAATGAAAGACTTACTAGAAGACTTCGAAAGACTTCTGGAAGACTTCCTGGAATACTTACTTGAAGACTTCTAGAAGACTTCTGGAAGACTTCCTGGAAGACCTCTAGAAGACTTACTGTAAGACCTCTAGAAGACTCCTTGGAAGACCTCTAGAAGACTTCCTGGAATACCTCTAGAAGACATCATGGAATACTTCGAGAATTCTTCCACAAGTCTTCAAGAAGTCTTCTAGAAGTCTTCCAGTAGTCTCTCATTAAGATGTTAATGATCATTTTGTAATTATTTTGTTTATGGTATATTTAATGATTATTATGTGTACTCTTTTAATTATGATTATTTTGTAAATTTGAAAAGATGTTTGACATTATTTTGTTTATGGTATATTTTTATTTTTTATTTTTCAAAAGTGTTTGACATTATTGGACTTCATAACAAAAAACATTTTAACCATACTACCCCAAAACAATATAAATTTGTCAAATTTATTACAAACTAAGAAAAAAGACTTATCAACAAACTTATTCAAATTCACCCAAAGATCAAACAATACATAAGTCTTCTCTCAAAAGACTTCTAGAGAAGTCTTCTCGGAAGCGGGAAATTTAAGCGGGAAATGAAAATTTAAGCGGAAAACTTAATTTTAAGTGAAAATTATAATTTTAAATTTCATAAAAAATAAAAAAGTATATCTTAAGATATAAAAAGACACATTAAATCACATGAATTGATATTGTTGAAGTTACTTGACACTTTTGAAATTTAGAAAATATATATTGAAGTTACTTAACAAGTTTTTACAAAAACGAACGTAGAAGACTTCCTTGTAAGTCTTCTCACGGAAGACTTCCCTGTAAGTCTTCTCATTTTAGCTAGAAACATTATTAAACATGAACGTTTGTACCTCATAATTATCACTAATTAAGTTATGAATTTCACTTAAGAGCCCTAATATTACTAATACACATGAATTAACAAGAAAATAAAATAAAATTCATTTTACGTTTTTGATAAAATTGAAGTTTAATAAACATTGACGTAGAAGACTTCTTAGGAAGTCTTCTCACAGAAGACTTCATAAGAAGTCTTCCGTTTAGGGTCACTTTTGCAATTGCAAATCTATGAAAGAAGACTTCCTTAAGAAGTCTACTCTACAAAAGGCATCTTGATAAGTCTTCCTTCGCAAATATTGGCTTACTTTTGATTTTGAATTTTTTTCGAAAATCTCAGAAAAGACGTCTCTAGAAGTCTTCTATGATAAAAATGTTAGTTTTGAAATTGACCAAAATTTGTCAAAAATTTGACTTTTTATAGAAGACTTCTAAAGAAGTCTTATATGAGAAGACTTGTAGAGAAGTCTTCTTACCTTCACATGAAGTCTTCTCACTATCGTAAGAAGTCTTCTTGGGTTACTTTTGCAATTGACTATATTTGACTTTTCCAGAAAAGACATCTTTAGAAGTCTTCTGTTAGAAGACTTCTAGGGAAGTCTTCTCTCGGAGCCAAAGGTTTACCAAAAACCAGGAATAAAATTTGAGAAGACTTCTAATAATAATTTTTTAGTCTTAATTGTCAATTGCAAAAGTAACTCACGTAGACTTCTAGTGACAGTGAGAAGACTTCATTAAATAGTTAAGAAGACTTCTCTAGAAGTCTTCTGAGAGAAGACTTCCTAGGAAGTCTTCTATAAAAATTCAATTTCTGACAAACTTTGGTCAATTGCAAAATTAGCATATTTATCTAAGAAGACTTATAGGTTCTCCCTGTTTTTTTTGTTAACAAAGGAAAGGTAGAGAAGTCTTCTACAAAAAAACACAGAAAAATCAATTGCAAAACTAACCTATGCATTGACCAGTAACAGGAAAAGTATTCAGATGATATGGATCCCAAGAGATGAGCGAGAACCTCCAATTGCTTAAGGGCATGATTAATGCAGGTCTCTTAACAAGGGGTTCGGTTCTTATTTTTTAAGAGACCGTTTCTTAATTTTAACTAAGAAAACTTAAGAACCGTCTCTTAAATAGGAGACATAAGAGACGTTTCTTATCCGGAAAAATGTTAAAAAAAAAAAAAAAAAAAAAAGAGGACAAAAAAATTAAGAACCTCATCTTAAGAGACCCGGGTTAAAGATGACCTAAGGATCGCACTCCGCTGTCCCGCTTGGTGGACGAGATCTTCTCTCGGGGTCATCATGGGTTACTGAGGGGTTGTCCGACTGCTCGGTGACCGAATCAGAGAAGAAAGTCTTCTCCACTAACAAATCTTAAAAAAAAATCATTTCATATCTTAAATTCGTGAGATGACTTGTTTAACTTCTCTAAACTCATAAAACTTCACCAAGAATGCTACCACTCATTAATGACCAAGAATCATGAGTTTCAATGTCTATATGAACATTACAAAAGTTTGAAATCAAAATCTTGAAATTTTTTTGGATGAATTTGAGAGAAAGTGAAAGAGATATGGTTTGTGTGAATAACAAAATGCGAAAGGAAGAGAAAAAAAATCAATCTTTTGTGCATTAAGAGCTTCAAATTGGTTGTTCATGGTGGTTGATGTATTGATGACAATGACAATATTGTAAATACTTGAATGAAGAGAGGATGATAAGAGTAAAACACTCATTTTAAAAAAAGAAAAAAATAAAAAAATAATAATGGCATTTTCGTGAATAACTCAAAAATCTAGAGTGAATAGGCAAATGAAAGTTCCAAAAAAAATTGTGGGTTAGTTTTGCATTTGTGTTGAAATTTTGAGTCACTTTTGAAAAACCCGCCTTATAGTTTTTGAAAGATTTTTGACCTATTTAATTTGATCAAAATATATTAAATCATATTCTAAAAAACTAAGAGAAATTTTTGTTAGATATATAATTATCAAAACATAAAACTAAATATATTTCTAAAATTTAGATATTAAAAAAGAAACTAATGGTATTGAGATTAAAAAAATTATAAACTCTTTTAGAAAAGAACATAAAATTTTGTAGAATTGTTTAGTAATAAAAGTTATATAACTTCAAACTATTGAATTAAATAATATTTTAAAAAATTAAAAAAATTACTATATTATTTTTGTTATTATATTATTTATTGTTATACTACTGATGATCTATAAGTTAATACTATACTAGGTGGTTAGCCGCGGTTTCGCGGGTATAAATATTTTATAAAATTATATATTTTCTTATAATGTTATAATTTCGAATAATGATCATAAATATTAAAAATAGATTTTTTTGCTTTAAATATTTTGGAAATCAGAATCTTGATATTTGTTGCCGCGATTTGAAATCTCCCTTATAACTCCTTCTGGGCGTCCAGCTAAATAGGGGTCCTAGGCACATTTCTAGCTTAGGCAAACATCGAAAGTAAACAGGTTTCGATCGGTGTGCTCCCAGCGGAGAAAAGCAAGGCCTACTTCGAATATAATTTTATAAGAGTTTAGAGGTGTAGTGATAATTTTATAAAATTTAATATAAGTTTCCAAAGATCTTTTTATGACATAATTTAAAATTAACACAAAACCGGAGATTATTGAACAAAAAGCTATTTTATAACACTATGTTCTTCACAGTTTTTTTTGTCTTCCACTTTATTTTACTTATATGCAAAATAGTTATAAAGTTTTCATAATTTTGTCACATCACAAATCACTCTTTCTCACTTACTTTTAAATTTAATGTTTAACATAAAACTCAAAATTGGTAATCAAACAAATTCATCCTTAAATTATCTCCGATCATACATTATTTTAGTAAACACCAATTCATTTGACCAATTTTTTTATTAAAACTAAGCATATTTTATAATATTTTAATACATACTTATATTAGTTAAATATGATTAGCTAATTATATATATAAAAATAATATTTTGAAATTTTAAATAACGTAATGTCGTTATTTTAGACATATATGCTTAGTAATAATGTGATATTCAATATTAAATCAAAATATAATGTTTTTATTTGTATAAAAGTTTGTTAAAAAATTATTATCACACATTGTAAAAGTTTTTAATACAGAAAAAATACATACAATTATTTTTAAAATATTTTTTTCTTAATTTCAGTTTACCATATATTTTCTTAATTTAAGCGACACGTCAGTATAAGTTACTTAAGTGACTTCTCAATTAATATATAAGAAAATTTTAAAATAATTATCTAAATATATATCAACATTATATGTAAATGTCCATATCATAATTATCTTCAATCCGTGTTGTCATTGTTAATATGTCAAGTGATCATTTTTCTTTCAAAAATCAATATAATAATTACGCATGTCAAATCATTTTTCAAAAAAAGTTTAAAGATCATACCGAATCATTTAATTTAATTAGTAGCATTTCAGACGTTGCGATTTATTTGGACCCACATATTTCACTTGAATTTTGTTCTTCTTTTTATTTGAATTCATATTTGTTAAGTTCGGGATATAATGTTAAATTCATTTTCTCTTTAAACTGTTGAAAGTAGAAAATATGCGATACATAAGTGTTAGTACTTATTACTAGTAGACTATAGTTAAGATTTAGGGGAAAAAATTTTTGAGCCAAAAAAACTATAAGGTTATCTCATTACCTTAAAACGAATTTGTACTCCTTTTACCTTTAATGCTCTTTCTATTTTTTAAAACAAAAAAAATATATATGAAATATTGAAAATACTTATACAATGTATTGGTATTTTTTGGGGGTTGAAAAAGTTGTTAAATAAAAAATTAAATTTACGTTCTACAGATAGAAGATGTCGTGTTCTACAAAGTAGAATTCAAAATTCACGTTGTGTTATGTGTCATAAGAATGGATAACAGATGTCGTGTTTTACAAAGTAGAATTCAAAATCCATGTTTTGTTATGTTTCATTTATTTTTTAGAAAACGTAATCTGCTGAAAATAAAAGTAATCCAAATAAATTTGGAATCCTCAGTCTGCACTTTACCTATCATTCTAAAGTATGCATAATTAACAATCTGAAGTCCACTAATAATCTACTTAGTCGTAGAACTTAGTTTCAAACATTGTAATTGTCTTCTACCTATATTAGAATTTAGATTCTAACGGATAAGTATGAAAAAATTGCGAAAATTAAGGAAAAAATAGTTATGAAAAGATTTGAAAACATTATGTTTCCTTATCTTTAATTCGATTTTTTGAACAAAAAGTTAAAAAAAACAGTTTCTTCAATATATCGTCTTCTTCAACCTCTCTTCCATATTTTTTATATTTTCATACAAAGATTTCACAAAGTTTCTTCTATGATGCATATATATGCCTCATGTGGTGTATGGGAACTGGTTGGAGCTTCTGGATGGAAATTCTCTGTTGATGAAAAGCGGGGGGAATGTTATTTGCTTTGGAATCAAGCTCCACCTATGAAGAGTTTCAAAAAATCGTTTTGGAGGATTTTGGTCTCGAAGATAATGCTAGTGATTTGGAGTTAATTATTTACCTATTGGATTGATCAATTCATTCGGATGTCCACCAGTGAGATTGGCGAATTCGAGCACATATGAAGAGCTTGAGACCGACTGTTGTCAGAGAAGCAGAGGCTCGACACCGGAGAGTACGCCGCCGGAGAATTCTTGTCGTCGCATTAATTAGAGGGAGAAGAGCCGGCTTTGTCGATGTTTGATTTGGAAAATAGAACTAGGGTTACAAAATCGATTTGGGGGTTATATATTTTTTAAATTAGTTAAATGTTTAATATCTTTAAATATTTCTTAAATATATAGGTAATTTTATTTTCCAAGGTTAGTATTGTGATTTTCGAAAATATTATACTAATGAGACAACTAGGAGAATGATTATACTAATGGGACAACTTTATAGTTTTTTTTGGATCAAAAGACTATTTTCTCTTAGATTTAAGCGACTTTTTGTTGTCCAATAAGAGACTTTGTTTTTTTTCTCCCTCAAACAACAATTCAATTACTCAAACTTGAAGTAGTCTTGAAAACCATACCGAAACAGAATAACCAATGTGATAAAGATCCATATGAAAGGATTTTGCTATCTTAGCTAATGAATCAGACGATACATTTTTACAATCGAGAAATCTGAAATTCTATTATTTAGTCTTGATAGATTCTCCAATTAAGTGGAAAAGTTTGGCCATGCTCTTGGATCTTGAATCATCGAGATTAAGTCCTTACAATCGGTGCCAAAAGTTTGACAATTCGATAGTTTTAGCATGCACTCCATTTCCCACAAAATCGTCTTAAGTTACGAATGTAGTGATGAAATTCTTCTTTGCTGATTTGTTGCTCCCAAAAGTTAAATTTCTCCAATAGAGTTTTTCCATGTCCATCCACAACCACTGAAGAATGCGTCATATGTCCATGATACATCTATCATACATCTCTCTGAGATTGTAGCTTGTTTAGAAGATTGTCGTGCTGGTGGTATTCTTCTTGTATATCGTTAGCATTAAACCGTGCAAGACATTCCAATTCTACGTGGCTGACAGTTTCATTGAGCATCTGTCTATCCCTCTGAATAGTTTATAATTTTTCGTTTCTAGATATATTATATAATTTCAAGGTATGGATTTTTATCCAACACATGCTCTTCAACATCATTTTTCTGCTAGAATAAATAATCCATAGTTGTGTATTGACTTGCATTAGGGAATATGGAAACAGAGATTTCTGCCAGAGACAATGTTTGAAAACCCGGTAGGCATTCAAAGATGGTATGATTGTAGTTCAATCTTCTGCTCCACATCTAGGAGAATGTCGCATCACATGTGACGATATGTTAAGTTACTTGTCACATCTAGTTTTTCTCATATCGTTTTCTCATATAAGATGGCGTATTTCGTGGAGATTTTATTTTCCAAGAAAATGTTTGAGGTTTTGCAATATTAGAATCTGAAATTGGCTTCATCATTTCTTTATTGAGCAGATGTGTTGCTACACATAACCGATTTTCGTATAACTCCAGCAATATTCTTCCCACTGGTGGCCTTGCCTTGACTTCTGGCCAAGACTTGGATCAGCGGAAGGTCCTAAGAGAGCTTAGTTATGTACACTAAACTAATTAGATTAAATAGAAGTACAAATTCTAAAAATCTTAGTATCCTACTAATTTTATTTCTCTTAAAAATTCTGAAGTATTGGGCCGTGACTTGGCCTAATTCTAGTATTTAGCATCTTTTTCTGGAACATAGCATCTTTGTTTCTCTTTTTTGGAACATAGCATCTTTGTTTCTCTTTTTTGGAACATAGCATCTTTGTTTCTTTCAAACCGATATGTAGTTGTCAATTGGTTAAATTTATAAATTTTATGTGTTTTTTCCCTATCAATTATACTATTTTAATATAGAGAAGTCAACGTCTTATATGTAAGAGACTGAGTTGGCAACATGCCCTCGCAAGTTATTAAGATAATCCTTTTCGCAAATGATTCCTAATTCGCCGGAGTGCTCCCACAATTATATAATAAATACAGTTTAAAATATGAATTTGGTTGTTTATAAGCATGGGTGGTCATGAGCATAACAAAATAAACATTGATATAAGCTTTTAATTTTCAAAAAAAAATGTTGTACATAAAAGGAAATCCTCAAATTGATAATAATTTTTTTAACCTTACTAAATTATTTACGGTTCTTAATATCTCAGGGACACCCATGTTTATAAGAACTGTAAACTATTTTATATTGATTATTTGACTTTATAATTTAAAAGTTCTCCCTCAAATGCATTATAAAATATATCAAGTTATTGAGACTTCTCATGCCGTCGTATTCATCGTTATACATAGATTGTCACTATGAATATTTTTAGCGGCGAAAAACTATTAAAGTATATTAATCAGCCGACCAAAAAAAGTATCTTAATCATAATTAGAATTTGACCCGCGCTCCTGCGCGGGTGTTGATTTAACTTGTGTTCAACATAAACTTATAAATCGATGTTTTTATAAAAAAAATCCTTTGTATATTTTTTATGTTTTGTTATTACATATAGAATAGAATATTATATTATAATATAGATGTTGATTATATTTTTTACTTATACATAATATTATATTCAAAACGTATAACTTGATGCAATTTGATGTATTGTATTATTCATATATTAACTTGTTGTTTTTTTTTTAATTTATTTGAAATGAAACAACATAATAAAATTTTTAATTGTCAATATATAAATATCGATTTGGTTAGATAAACTTTGGAATTGTAATTATTTAATTTAAATTGATTTTAAATGCAGTACCGAGAATCTGTAAATAAAAAATATAAAAATGAAGTATTAATTTATTGTAAATGCAAAGGCTAATTTGTAAATAAAATGAATTATTTTTAATACTACTATCCATGTATCCAAACAATCCTTATTATCTATGTCCAAAACAATACCAAAAAGTACTTCAGTTTTAATAATATAGAAGTATTAGTATTTTAATGTACTTTATTAAATAATGAAGCTTGAAAGTTGAAACTTTCCTCCAGTTGAAAATGGCTAAAGAGTTTTTGGAGATAATTTCAAGAGTATCCATATGAAAAACTTTTTATATTTTCTACTTTTCTCTTTTAATTATTTATTTCTGAGATAATTCAAGCATAAACTCTAAACTGGAGATGCTCTAATAAAATTATATAAAGCTTACCACATGAACTTAACGGTTTACATTCTTATTAAATTAGTGGGTAATTTTTGTGCAAGAGTATATATTAATGTTTAAAGATACACTTGAAAACTTTTTTAAAATATAAACATCAATACGATCCAATCAGTAACGGTAATTATATATACGTACTTAACAAAATAACTTATGGAAAAACACACATATATATATAAAATAAATATTTATATTTGTCAATATTTAAATTATATTATCAAACATTAGAATAGTAAATACTATAAAATCACAATTGAGTACGGGAAAATCGGAGAAACAGTGTGACAACACTGCAAAACTCAATATGTCGAAGGAATGATAAATCTGTAGAGTCTTGACTTTCAAATGTATCTCTTTAGTTGAAAATGTGAATAAATCTACATAATATTATTCACTATTGAGGGATATCCCTTCTTTTTTTTTTTCTGGAGATAACGATTGTCTCAAAGGTGTAATACTTAATCTCAGACTCTGATATCAAAACTGTGTCAAAGTTTAGAATATTTTTTCCAAATAGTTTCACCCCTAGTACTTTCAAATAAAACTTCTTGCTTTTATTCCTAGTTTCATATTTATTTACATAAAAACATTCAAACTCCAACATATCTACATATATGGAAAAATCAAAATATAATCAGCAAAAATCCCTAAGTGGTGCAAAAGGCGACCAAGCTTTTGATTTTTTTTTCTTGGACCTACTCATGTAGGTTTTAGATTAGTCGTGATACAGTTGATTTATACGAAGATTTAGAAAAAATAGATGATCTTGAAGATTTGGGCGATGATGTTGATGAAGCTGACTTTTTTTTTCTACTACTTTTCTTCTTGTTATTTTTTGGTAAATTTGTTGGAGTGACCGGAGGTACATCTCCTTGTGTATCAGATATTGTTCGTTACTCGATCCTTGATCAAAATCTGCATATACAAAAAAAAAAACAACGCAAATGTATACTCTACTTAACCACGGATGCTTATTTAAGACGACGTTACATGACCAATTTCACTAGAGAGAAAACACCGATTAAACAAAATTAATTTAAAAAAATATATAGATAATAAGATGAACTATATAAAAGAGTTATTTATCTAAGAATTTTGTAAGTAATATATAACCAATATCCATATATGTCTTATATAAAATGAGGATATACATAAATAATATATTTTCATTCGATTTGATTATATGCAGAAGAGTGGATAGACGTACCAGTGTGAAGAAGAGGTGAAAAAGAAGAACTAGAAGGTCTTGCTATCTACTAAAAGATGATGATGCTCGTTGGAGACAGAACCTCAGAGTTCACGACTTAGTAACTCACTAGTCTTCAGTATTAGCATACAAAATTCATTTGATTAGCTATAAGATTACTAGTTTACAATATCTCGTTTAGCTTGTTAGCTAACTACTCTCTCAGTCTACTATTATATATATGATTACGTAAGAACTAGTATAGTTTTTCAGCATAGGTATTAGCTCAGAAAATGAATAACGCAACTAGCAGAAGCTTAGCCCACATCGAGACCGTTACTAGAGGCAGAGCCTTCCAGCGCATATGAGCCACATGTTTATATTGTTGGATACCAATTCTATCTCAGTTGCATCTCTCATTCTGCTCCACAATAGACTGCACTAGGATATAATAATGGTATTTCACGTGTATTATATTGAGTATTTCTTTTCTGAGAACATGTGAGGAAGTTTTCTGTAAAAGCTACATAATTACTTGAAGGATCAAGTATCTTATGTATATGCTCACTAAAATTCTCTCCATATAAAAATACCAAACAGAGAAAAGAAACGAAGGTGTATCAGAACATAGAATGTTGACATAATAGTGGGTAGTTTTACGTCCAAAATAGATATGATGACATTGCGTATCAGAACGAGTCCATATAGTGGATATATGTCGAGATGGAATCCGATGTTGCTGACGAGATACAAGTAGGTTTCTGGAGGATTGAGCAGATGCGACGAAGGTATCGTAGGTCCGACGACACGTAGTTACGCTATGTGTGGTTCATAGTAGTAGTATGAACATGAAGGAGGACGAGACCTAAGTTAAGATAGTATAATCAAAGTAGGAAAAATGGGAGATTAATTACCAAATATTGAGAGATGCCATTGAGAGCCTTGTGTAGATGACGCTTCATTCAATCCATGGAGGAGGAGATCAACGAATCGGAAGCCTACACTTGTCTAGGATTATGTGTCTTTTATAAATGTAGTCCTTATTACTGTGAAGACTGAACGAAGCCCAACAAACAATCGCCTCTCTCCTATTTAAAGTTTCCGAGTATGATTGAATCGAGTTTTCCGCAATGTTATAGAGATATCTATAATGTAGAGATAAGGCTGATGAATAGTAATATAGATAAAATGATTATATGAGTGAATGTTATGAGAAAAGACTTATGGAAACTAAGAAACCCACCCTTAGAAAGTGAAAATTTATTGAGCACAGGCTTATATAATGAGTAAAGGGAAACGAACCGTAGAAAAATAAAGAAAGAAGGAAAAGAGGTGCAGAGTGCATGTGATTCTATGGAAAGTAATCGAGTAAAGGGTTTTTTCCAAGGATGTGACACAAGAGTTGGAATGAATGCCTTGTAAGTATGAACTAATCAAAGAGTAAGGCATGCGATCTAAGACAGTTAAACTTTATACATAGATAATGCATACAATCAAGGATACCCCTAGTTATCCAAATCTGTTGATGCAACGAAAGACTAAACTTTACTCAATACGGGTTAGCAGGAAGGAGAGAGACTAAACAACTGGTGGCTGGGTATTAAAAAAAGAACAGAGTATATTTGAGGTATTTAAATTCGCAAGATGGGGGGTAGATGTCTTTAGCATAACGTTTGAGAATAATGTGATAAGTTCATAATTGTATTAACACTTTTCGTGTTTAATATATTGGAGACCTAAACAGATCAATTACTTTGTTTTATTTGATCTGTTTACGAAGAAGTAGTAAGATGCCTTATGAGAAATGTTTTTTACATGTAAGTCTTGAAAGATTCTGTCGGAGGGAACTGGATAAAAGTAGAAAGTAGAAGAATAGAAGACTGCCTGGTCTTTTTGATCCTAGTCTTCTTGGCATCTTTTGGAGAAGCTCTCTTAATGAACCAATACGAAAGCATATATGTTCAAAAAGAAAGTATTTAATGAACAAATGGATAATTTTACGTCAATAAGAAGAACGAATGATGTGAAGGCCAAGGGAGAGGACAAGACGCAGCAGGAGGGATCATCAGATTTAAGGTACAGGAAGCGATAAGTAGTGGTTGATTTTAGCCGATGACAAAGGCATCTACACATACATATATATGGGTATTGAAAAAAAAACTATACATAGAAATGGTTTCAAAGATCGATATATATCACTAATCGAGTGAACTAGTTGGATCCCATATAATATGTGACAAAGGAGGTGTGAGGACTGAATAATCTGATAGTCAACAGCTAAAGTTGAAAAATGGAATTATATTAACTAGCAGCTAATTAGTTTTATAAGAAATTAACGCTGAAGTTATATTAATTTAGATGGGGATTAGACCAATGTTGTATAAAGCTTAAGAAACGTAGACTGCTGCATAGTTTAAGTTATACAAATTGAAATTTCTTCAATTTTGATGGAACTCACGTTTGTTTACGAGTTCTTGCAGTAATAAAAATCTAGTAACTGGACGATAAAAAGACGAAAATCTTGCTAACATATGTGTACTATTTTTTTTTCAAACACTTGAGAGATTACAATAGACGTGACAGAGACTACTTTGGAAAAAATGTTCAATTATAACCACAGAGTTTGATGATCACTTTCAAAATTTACCATTATGAATGCAACTAGTTTTCAAAAATACTTTAAAGTTTATGAATAAATTGTTTAATTAATTTTCTAGAATATGTTATAAAGTAAAATTCAAGCCGCACTCTTTTAACGTCTACAAACCTAAACAAGTAAATCACTGAGTTGTCAATTACTGCCAAATGTAATATGTTTAGGGGGATTATAGAATATTTTTAAAAAAGTGATTACTTACTTTATGAGATTTTTTAAGTATTTTCCATAAATACACATACCATGTGCAGCCCAATCCGTAGAATCCTTGTTTCCTTTTCCACAAATCATAAATAAAGTAATAGGAAGTACAATTTTGGAAAGTGATGATAGAGTAAGAAGACGTTAGGTTATAGATATGTGTGAAGTGTAAGAAAGCATATTGGAGCGAAGAATTGAAGAGAGATGATCGATTAATTAACGAGCGGGGACGATGAACGTGATGGGAAGCATGGGGACGAGGATAGAGAATATTCGACCAGGGAGAGGTTCGGTCTGAGAGATGACAGGGATAGCAGGGTAGGGTTAAAGTGTATTGTAAGATAAACGACGGGTCATGAGGCAATCGGTTGGTCGAGTAGCCCTGTGCGTATGCTCGAGAGCAGGAATGTGGAGTAGGAGAAAGAGGAGTGGGCTAGCGTCGGTGATGTGGTGGTGAACCGGCAGCATTTTATGGTGTAGACCCTGGACAGGCAGGTCGAAGCCACTGCGGCAGGTTACTGACACGTTGTCGAGAGAATGCTGTAAAGGATTCTTGGGGCTGGTTGTGTAAGTCGTGCTGAGTAGTTTCAAGAGAGCGGAAGGTCATGGCTGGATGATCTTGGGAATTTGTTATCTCTAGACATAGATATGTCTTCTGTTTTGGTTTATTTAGTACGACAAATATTTCCCATACCATACCATATTAAAATAATACTCAGGTAGAGGGCTTAATTTGTTATAAAGTTTTTGTTTTAATAAATAATGAAAAGACCCGTCGGGATCTAGGTTGCAGATTCCGGGGATCGGCAGGGTTAGCTTGCCAGCCATCGCTAGGAATTTGGGCATGTTTACCAGTAAAAGGAGTCTTTTGCTTAAGACGAAGGGTTTCAAGCAGGCGTTAAACCATGTCGGGATTATGTTAGCACCATTGTTTGGAAAAAGTTGGCAACCTCCAGACCATTTATCTAGTTACGGACGTGCATGAGGACAGCGGGAGTGGAGCAAAAAAATATAGGGAAAAAAGTGCCACT
>CAJHQP010009961.1:0-20343 GCA_905132765.1 Moricandia arvensis
GCCTATGAAGCACGGGGACGGCAAAAGCTTGACGTCTCCCGTACCAGCTGCGTTTCCGGGACGGGGACGGCGTGGGGACGTCATAGGGACGTTTCAGAGAAGATGGAGACGACAAAGGGTTTTGGGGTCAGAGCAGTTTGATCTGGAAACGTTCCTTTATTTTTATTTTTTATTTTTATTTTTCACTCGCTGGAACATTTTTTATGTAAAGTTGTTATTAATTTTGTAAAAATTGTTTGTTTATCCTTTTTTAAATGCTTTTAAGTTTTGGAAAATCATTAAAAAAGGGAATACCTCTTTGTATAAATAACTAGCTAGAGTTACAAAGTTTTAATCATCTCCTTTTAAACTTAAACAAACTTTTAAAGAAGGCATAATTAGAGGTTTTGGTTGTCAATTGTAAGTATTTAATCTCTTTTTTAGTTTATCAATTTTCACATAAAAAAAGATAGTATTAGTATTAGACATTATATAGTTTGTTTCACGTACGTATTTGTTTAATTTATATACAAACATCTTACCTTTTTTTTTCTTTCAGGTTAATCATGACTTCTCAAGGAGTAAGTGCTAATGATTTTGGTAGTAGGTCAACTAATTCATCAACTCAAACTGAAAAAGCTCCATTATGGAACTACGTGACTAAATTAGAGAAATCAGGAGCAAAAGGAGGCACTTGGAAATTTAAGTGCAATATTTGCAATGAAGATCGACAAAGCTCGTATTCCAGAATTAGAGCTCATCTACTTGGAATTAAAAATCAAGGTATTGCTATATGTAAGAAAGCAACAAGGAGTCAAAATCTGAAATGCAAAAGTTGGAAGATAAGTTTGAGAAGAAAAAAGAAGAGAGTGGGGCTCGAGCGGTTCTGTTGCCTTGTGAAGGTAGTGAAACAAATCAAGCTTCAAAGAAAAGAAAGTTTGCTGATTCTGCAATTGTTAGAGCTTTTGGTACTGAAGTCAGGGATCAATTGGATCAAGAAATTGCAAGAATGTTCTTTAGTGGAGGTGTGCCATTTAACCATGCAAGAAACCCACATTATCATAGGTCTTACCAGTTTGCTGCTGAAAACAAGATTGATGGTTATGTGCCCCCTGGTTATAATAAGCTCAGAACTACGTTGCTTCAGAAAGAGAGAAATAATGTTGAGAAATTATTAGTTCCATTTAAGTCAACATGGAAAGAAAGAGGAGTGACGATTGTGTCAGATGGTTGGAGTGATCCTACTAGAAAACCTTTGATTAATTTCATTGCTACTTCTGGAAGTGGTCCTATATTTCTCAAGGCTGTGAACTGTTTTGGAGAAGTGAAAGATAGATTTTTCATCTCTAATATGATGAAAGAGGTTATCAATGAAGTGGGTTATCGAAACGTTGTGCAAATCATCACTGATAATGCAGCAAATTGCAAGGCTGCTGGAGAGATTATTGAGAGTACATTTCCTCACATTTATTGAACACCATGTGTGGTTCACACTCTTAACCTTGCTTTGAAGAACATTTGCGCAGCAAGAAATGTAGAGAATAATGAAGCAACATATGAAGAATGCAACTGGATAACGGATGTTCATGGAGATGCACTTGCAATAAAACATTTTATCATGAATCACAACATGAGACTAGCCATCTTTAGTAAGTTCTCTCCACTCAAATTGCTTGCTGTTGCCGATACACGTTTTGCTTCTATCATTGTGATGCTTAAGAGACTGAAGCTTATCAAAAGAGGCCTTGAAGCTATGGTCATAAGTGAGGAGTGGTCTACTTATAGAGAAGATGACGTGGGGAAAGCAACTTTCGTTAAGAGAAAGATACTTAGCGATGATTGGTGGGAACAAGTGTCATACATTATTGATTTCACAAGACCTATATATGAGATGATAAGATTTTGTGACACCGACAAACCATGTCTTCATTTGGTATATGAGATGTGAGATTCTATGATTGAGAAAGTGAAGGCTGAGATCTATAAGAAAGAGAAACGTCATGTATTTGAAATTAGTCTTTTCTACGAGGTTGTTTATAAGATTTTAGTGGATCGTTAGACAAAAAACAACACTCCTCTGCACTATCTAGCTCACTCTTTAAATCCAAGGTATATGATTTTAAACTATATGTTCTTTTCTTTTGTTTTGTTTCATTGCCTCATGTAAAACATATTTTGTATTGTAGATTTTATAGTGATGAATGGCTAAGTGAAGATTCTGCAAGACTTAGTCCACACAGAGATCCAGATGTCTCAAGTGAGAGAATGAAGTGTTTTCGAAGATTGTTTTCGAGTATTGATGATCATCTTAAGGTTATGGATGAATATGCTTTGTTCTCCATGAGAACTGGTCCTTTTGAGGATTTAACATGCATTTCGGTGATGTTTACTATGGAACCTAAGAAATGGTGGGCTAACTTTGGTGCCCAAACTCCTTTCCTACAGACTTTGGCATTTAAGTTGCTTGGACAGCCTAGTTCATCTTCATGTGCTGGGCGTAATTGGAGTACCTACTCATTCATTCATTCACTTAGAAGGAATAAGTTGAATCCAAGTCGTGCTCAAGATCTAGTTTTTATCCACAACAATTTACGCTTTTTATCAAGGAATTTCGATCAATACGAGGAAGAAAAGACAAAGATGTGGGATGTTGGTGGAGATGATTTTGATTCTATGGAAGATATGGGATATTTGGAGTTTGCAAGTCTTTCACTAGATGAACCAGATTTGGAGAACTAATTGATTATTGATTAGTTTATTTTTATTTTACTTAAAATATTATATTGGTGTTTTATTTTAATTAAAATATTATAATGGTGTTTTATTTATATAAGAATTATGTTTTGGTTTTAATATTTATTGATATATATATATAGACATACTCTTGCCGTACCCGTATCTACAAATTTTAAGTTTAGCCGTTTCCCGTCCCCGCTCCCGTATCCGTCCCGGTGCATCATAGCATCCAACAAGCCGAACACCAACCCATAGTAACCATGCTATTTTAAGCCTTGACTGGATATTTAATGACTTTGTAACCATATGGTCGTGTTATTCCCCATCCGAATGGTTCACATTTTCTTTATCTAGGCAGCATTTTTTTTTTCCGTTCCATCTATATAACTCTTTTAACCGACATGTCTTATATGTTATTGAGTTTTTGTAAGCCGTTGGGTCTTATATGTCTTCTCTGTCTTAAGATTTTTGATAAGTCTTGGGTCTTTTCTTTTAACTAACCTGCCCTTTGTGTCTTTGTGTAAAGACGTTTGTAAGCCGTGGGTAGTAAGGAATCTGTTTTTAAGACTTTCATAACCGATTGGGTCGAAAACAGAATTTCTCAATGGATCTTTAACTGACATGTCTTTTCCAAAGACTTTTTATAAGCCGCAGATAGTGAAATAGCAAGTGAATCTGTTTTTAATTTGCAGTGTCTTTGTCTTACACTTTCTTAAACCCTTGATCGTTACACTCCATTCCATCCAAATAGTCAAAAATAGATTTCTCAAGCCGTGGGTTACTAGTAAAGTCTCTCCTTGTCTTAAAAGACTTTTAAGCCGAGGGTAATAAATTTCTTCTAGGGGCAGAGCAATGGGGACAATGTCCCAAAATAAGAACTTGATAAAACACTATTAGATTAGTGTCTGCCTAAGATCTTTATTGAGATTGAAGTGGAAAACCAAAAACATCAAAACAAAACCAACAAACCACTTGAAGTTGTTGGTCGCTTTTTCCATCCAACACACCACTTCACATCTTGTGATACATAAAGGTACTATGTCTCTGCCTTTGATCGTAGTTCCATCAAACAATCCGAACACCAACAACCCATAGTCTTTTTTTTGGCTTTAAGACTATTCTAAGCCATGACTGGATATTCGAAGACTTTGTTCTCGTTTCAGACCTATTTAAACAAAACCGTTTGGTCGCTATTCCCATCCAAATGGTTCTCAGTAGTCAAAGACTTCTCTAAGTTGTTGTCACACTATATTCATCCAACAGAATGAAAGTCAACCCATCTAGTTTACAATTTTAAAGCCTTGTTGAGGTTATCGATTAGTAGTATCCGCTGGTCGTTTTATTCCATCCAACAAATCCATAACCGACCCATTTCTCTTTTTGTTTTTGAGACTCTCGTAAACTGTGGTTGGTTTTCACCATCCACCAAGACTTTTGACCCCTCTTTTGTCTTAAAAGACTAACCTTTTTGTAGCAACGTAAGAGGTCTGTTTTCAAATCGTAGTCTTGCTGTCTTTTTGTAAACCGTGTGTACACTTTCCATCTCGGACCTGTCATAAAAGTCACAAAGACTTTTTGGGTAAGTTAAGAGTTTTTTCCCATGTCATATGGTTCTCGGTTTCCATTAGTTGTCTATCCCTAAGGACATTTTCCATCTATAAAGCCTTTTTTTGTTTTAAAGACTTTCCTTAACCCATTAGATAATCCACTCCATCCAAAAAATATCTTCTCAAGCCGTGGGTCTCTTTGTCTTAAAAGACTTTTAAGCCGTGGGTAAGTAAAAATAAGGATCTGTTTTTGATTATTAGTCTTTTGTCTTAAAGACTTTTCTTAACCATTTGGTCGTTATAATCCCATTCCATCCAAAATAATCAAAAACAGATCCTCTCAAGCTGTGGGTCTCTTCTTGTCTTAAAAAAGACTTTTAAGTCGTGGGTAAATAAGTTTCTTTTAGGGGCAGCAAAGGAGGGACAATGTTCCCAAACAAGAATCTGACAGAACACTATTAGATTAGTGTCTGTTCTAAGATCTTTGGGGGGTTTGAAGTATAAACCAAAACATCAGAGTAAAACAAAAACAATATCCTAAACAATAGCATAGAAAGAGTTAATTTACCTTAATGACAGGTGAGTCACAACAATAACATTCAGCTCTTCCATCTATGTACAGCTCTTCCATCTCTCTCTCGTCACACTGTGTCTTCTCGTGTGATGAAGCTTTAACTGAAACAGTAGTAATATTACACCAAATTATGAACTTTAAAATTAAAACTACAAAAGAATAAGGACGCAGCTTAGAAACTATTAGCATAAACTTTAAAACATTGTTCAGACACTTACTAAACTAAGGACAGGACTACTTGTGAGACATAATACAAAGAATAAGAATTTTGAGACGTTAAAACAAACAACATTCTTATAAAATAGAAAGCAAACAATAAAGGAATAAGACACAATCAATCGAACAATAGAGCAACAAGACAATCAAACGAACAAAGAAAGATTCACACGAAACCCTAACATAGAGCGAGAAACCCCAAACCCAATCAGGACGGAGTCTAAAGAGAACAAGAAACCCTAAAAACAGAATTGAGATCGAATATCCTCGAAGAAAATTCATGATTTACAGAGAAAGAGAGAGATCGAAACTTTTTTTTTTTTTGAACACAAACACTTAAACTATGTTGATGAATGTTCCGTATCACTTCAAAAGATTTTCTTTTTTTTAAGTTTCGGAAAAAAATGTGTTCTCGCTTTCGTGTACTAATAATAGTACTATTGTTACGCGTTTTCATCGCATTTGGACAACACGCGTCTCCGTAACGGTTTAGTTGTCTTTTTTTTTGTTACAAAAACGGTTTAGTTGCTTATTTTGAAATTTGAGTCGATTTATTCTAAAATCGAACCAACCGGTCCTTCATTCTCATGTCTCTGTAATTTTGTTTGGTAATTTCCAAATTTTCTCTCCCTTCTTTTGTAATTGAGACTCAACTAAATTCAAAGAGATGTACCTGCAACAAAAGTCTGCTACACTTGCTATCCTCCTAAAGCACAAACCTGAAAAAAAAATATCAAATTAATTAGTTTTTACTTACATGTAGGCGTATGCCTCATGCTTACCATGTTCCTTCCATTGCCTAGATCTTGATCAGTTTTTAAAATTCGAACAGTCTCTATGTCGCTATATATAGTATATGTGGTACAATAAGGAATCACATATGATTTGTAGTATTTTGAAGTTGTTGGTCGTTAGTTCCATCCAATAGGTAGCTCCTTGCTTAGTTTGGCACCATCCATTTCATTGTTGCTTCGAGGAGCAACAATGACCTTTGCTTGTTATTCCACTGTGAAGTTGGACCATTTGAATCCTGGCTCGATGTAGCTCTTGTACATCTCCAGTATCTCGTTGTGGCTCACCATCTCCAGTAGCTCGTCCAGTATGGTCATGCTGTTTGGGATGTTCACCACTTTGTTGTAGCGTGATATCTTCGTAATGAAGTTTCGCGGGTTGTTTAGGTCTGATGAGATGGGCATCCGCACTCGCTCAAAGTACATACATTGTCAAACTCTCGCAAGAGCTCCTCTACCTGGTGACAAGGAGAAACAAAACAGAGTCACTTCTGGGTAATGAGAGTGTCATTGAGTTAGATAAAGAACATTACCATGGCTTTGGTTTTGGAGTAGAAAGAACCAGTGAAGTTCGGTTTGTCTTCTTCCTTAAAGCTAATACCAGAACCCTCGGGATGTACCAGCGACATTGACACGAATGGTCTCGGGTTTGTGAGATTCACACCAGTCAACATTGGGTTTCCCAGTTAAACCAGCAGCATTAAACACATGTGTCGGCTTGATGCTACGAATATCAGCAATGAGAGATGCTCTATCCTCCAAACGTCCTTTCCCATATGTAATCCCTTACCATAGATCAGAAAATTCAACGAGGCTTTGTCATTACAACCACCAGTCTTGTTGTTAAGTGTTACAACAGTAAATGTCTGAACGGTGTTGCTCGACGCCTCTTTCTTCTCATCAGAAACATCAGAGAGTGTTCCACCAGGCATCATAAGCATCCTCGGATGAGGAAGCAAAGCTCCAGAGACATCACCCCACCACTGAGGATTCTGAGTGTACCATTCCATTGTCTTCTTCAATCCATCTTCCCACCCGGTTCGCTCTGACCAACCCAGATTCTTCAGCTTCTGATCATCGAGGAAGTACCTCTGGTCATTAAAGGGTCGATTCTCCACATACTGAATGCGTGATTCAGGATCTTTCCCTAAAAGTTTGCAGATGTCTCTCGCCACATCAATCACTCTTCTTTCTCTCTTTGTTCCAATATTGTAGACATGGCCTACTTCTCCTTTGTGAAGAACCTCAAATGATTCAGCTACGTCTTCACAGTATAAGTAGCTTCTCACATTAGATCCATCTCCATGGATGGGAAGCGGCTTACCACTCATAGCCAACAACATGACCTTAAGAATCATTTTCTCAGGAAACTGGTTAGGCCCATAAACACACGAGTAGTAATAACATAAGCCATCACAAGCATCTCAGCACCAGCCTTAGTAGCTGAGTACGGATTCGTGGGTAAAAGCTGAGAAGCTTCATGGTTTCCAACAGCAGCATCCTCATCGGTTTCTCCATAGACTTCATCGGTACTCACATGGATAAACCTCCTGACCTGTCATGTTACTTTGCAGGCTTCAAGAAGAACATGAACTTATTTCAGTCGCTGGTCGTTTAATTCCATCCATCAAATCTATAACCGACCCATTGTCTTTTTTTTTAAAGAGTTTTGTAGTGTCTTTGTCTTAGACTTTCTTAAACCCTTGATCGGTTATACTCCATTCCATTCAAATAATCAAAAATAGATTTCTCAAGCCGTTGGTAGTAACAATCTCTTCTGTTTTAAAAAGACTTTTAAGCCGAGGGTAATAAGTTTCTTCTAGGGGCAGAGCAATGGTGACAATATTCCCAAAATAAGAACTTGATAAAACACTATTAGATTAGTGTCTGCCTAAGATCTTTATTGAGTTTGAAGTGGAAAACCAATAACATCAAAACAAAACCAACAAACCACTTCAAGTTGTTGGTAGCTTTTCCATCCAACAAACCACTTCACATCTTGAGGTACAGAAAGGACACTGTCTTTGCCTTTGATCGTTAGTTCCATCCAACTATTCGAACACCAACATCCCATAGTCTTTTCCCGTTTCAGACTTATTTAAACCATTTGGTCGTTATTCCCATCCAAATGGTTCTCAGCTCACACAGTCTTTATTCATTTTGTCAAAGACTTCTCTAAGTTGTTGGTTCATTATATTCATCCAACAGAATGAAAGTCAACCCATCTAGTTTTCAATTTTAAAACATTGTTGAGGTTATCGATTAGTAGTATTCACTGGTCGTCGTTTTATTCCATCCAGCAAATCTATAACCGACCCATTGTCTTTTTTTGTTTTTGAGACTCTCGTACGCTGTGGTTGGTTTTTACCATCCACCAAGATTTTTGACCCCTCTTTTGTCTAAGAGACTAACCTAACCGTGTGTAGCAAAGTAAGAGGTCTGTTTTCAATTTTGTAGTCTTTCTGTCTTAAGACTTTTGTAAACCGTGTGTGGCAACAAAGCAAGAGGTCTAAGTACACTTTCCATCTCTGACCTGTCATAAAAGTCACAAAGACTTTTTGGGTAAGTAGAGTTTTTATCCCGGTCAAATGGTTTCTCGGTTCCCACTCGTAGTCTATCTGTAAGGACAGTTTTCCATCTATATAAGTCTTTTTAACAGACATGTCTTATTGAGTTTTTGTAAGCTGGTGGGTCTCTTTGAATCTTATGTCTTTGTCTAAATACGTTTTTGTAAGCCGTGGGTAAAAGTAAGGAGGAATCTCTTATTAATTTGTTGGTCAAAAACAGAATTTCTCAAACCGTGTGGGTCTTTTAACTGACATGTCAAAGACATATAGAAGGATCTGTTCTTGAGACAAAACTTTTGTAAGCCGTTGGTAGTGTGAAGTATGTCTTTGACCAGAGACTTTAAAGACTTTTGTAAGTCTTTGTCTCAATACTTTTGTAAGTCTTTGTCTTGAGACTTGTAAGCCGTGGGTAGTGAATCTGTTTTTAATTTGTATTCTTGTCTTAACCCTTAATCGTTTAACTCCATCCAGTTTATCCAACTAATCCAAAACAGAATTCCCAAGCCGTGGGACTTTTAAGTTGTAGTCTTTGTAAGACTTGTAAGTGTTGGTCATTATACTCCAATTCCATCCAAATAATCACAATAGATTTTCTTAAGCCGTGGGTAGTGAAGCCTTTTAAACTATGTTAGTTGATATGTCTTATATGTCTTTGTCTAAACTCTATAGACTTTGTAAGCCGTGGGTTGTCTTTTAACTGACATGCCTTAGATGTCTTTGTCTAAAGACTTGTATGTAAGCCGTGGGTCTTTTTAACTGACATGCCTTATACATCTTTGTCTAAAGACTTGTAAGCCGTGGGTCTTTTTAACTGGCATGCCTTGTACGTCTCTGTCTAAAGACTTACATGTAAGCTATGGGCATGAAATAAGGATCTGTTTTTGATATGCAGTCTTTGTCTAAAGATTTGTAAGCCGTGTGTAGTAAAAACTTTTAAGCCGTGGGTCTTTTAACACGACATGGTCTTATCTGTCTTTGTCTAAAGACCTATAAGCTGTGTGTCCTTTAACATGACATGTCTTTGTCTAAAGACATGTACGTAAGCCGTGGGTAGTAAGTAAAATAAGGAACTGTTTTTTTATTTCTTAAGTCTTTTGTTTTATAAGACTTGGTTAAACCCTTGATCATTATACTCCCATTCCATCCAAATAGATTTTCTAAAGCCGTGGGTAAGTAATAAAATAAGGATCTGTTTTTGATATTTAGTCTTTTGTCTTAAAGACTTTCTTAGCCATTGGTAGTTTAAAATCCATTCCATCCAAATAATCAAAAACAGATCTTCTAAGACGTGGGTCTCTTCTTGTCTCAAAAGATTTTTTAAGCCGCAGGTAAGTAAAATAAGAATCTGTTTTTGATTTTGAGTCTTTTGTCCTAAAGACTTTCTTAACCATTTGGTCGTTATAATCCATTCCATCCAAATAACCAAAAAACAGATACTTCTTAAGCCGTGGGTCTCTCATTGTCTTAAAAGACGTTTTAAGCCGTGGGTAAGTAAAATAAGAATCTGTTTTTGATTATTAGTCTTTTGTCTTAAAGACTTTCTTAACCCATTGGTCGTTATAATCCATTCCATCCAAAATAATCAAAAACAGATCCTCTCAAGCCGTGGGTCTCTCATTGTCTTAAAAGACTTTAAGTCGTGGGTTTCTCATTGTCTTAAAAGACTTTAAGCCGTGGGTAAGTATAATAAGGATCTGTTTTTGATTTTTAGTCTTTTGTCTTAAAGACTTACTTAACCCATTGGTCGTTATAATCCCATTCCATCCAAATAATCAAAAACAGATCCTCTCAAGCCGTGGGTCTCTTCTTGTCTTAAAAGACTTTTAAGGCGTGGGTAATAAGTTTCCTTTAGGGGCAGCAAAGGGACAATGTTCCCAAATTAAAAATCAGACAGAACACTATTAGATTAGTGTTTGTCTAAGATCTTTTGGGGGGGGGGGGGGTTTGAAGTATTAAACCAAAACATGAGAACAAAACAAAAACGATATCCCAAAACAATAGCATAGAAAAAGTTAATTTACCTTAATGACGACAGGTTTCACACAGAGTCACTGCAATAAAACATTCTGCTATTAAAACCACCCCAGTGTAGTGTGTGTTGTTTCACCTTTCAGCCCTTCCATCTCTCTCTCTCTCGTCACACTGTTCCTTCACGTGTGATGAAGCTAACTGAAACAGTAGTAAGACAAACCAAAATAAAGAGTTATGTCTAAGATCTTTTGGGGGGTTTGAAGTATTAAACCAAAACATCAGAACAAGACAAAAACAATATCCCAAAACAATAGCATAGAAAGAGTTAATTTACCTTAATGACGACAGGCTTCACACGGAGTCACGGCAAAAACCTTCTGCTATAGAACTCCATGTATGTAGTGTATGTTGTTTCGCCTTTCCAGCTCTCCATCTCTGTAGTGTATGTTGTTTTGCCTTTCTAGCTCTTCCATCTCTCTCTCGTCACACTGCTTCTTCTTCTCGTGTGATGAAGCTTAGCTGAAACAGTAGTAAGATAACACCAAATTATGAACCATAAAATTAAAACTTTATACAAAGAATAAGACGCAGCTTAGAAACTATTAGAAAACTTTAAAACATTGTTCAGACACTATACTAACTAACTAAGGACAGGACTATTTGTGAGACATAATACAAAGAATAAAAATTTGAGGTTAAACAAAAAAACACTCGTAGAAAACAGAAAGCTAATGAAAAGAGTAAAACAGGTCGGATCCAATCTGTATAAAACAAGACAAATCAATGGAACTATAAAGGAACAAGATCCAATCACAAGATAATCAATCGAACTATAAAGAAACAACAAGACAAATCAATCTAACAAGAAAGGAGAAACAAGACAATCGAACAAGAAAGGAAGAACAAGACAATCAATCTAACAAAGAAAGGAACAAGACAAATCAATCGAACAAAGAAAGGAACAAGACAATCAATCAAACAAGAAAGGAACAAGACAATCAATCGAACAAAGAAAAGAACAACAAGACAATCGATCGAACCATAAAGGAACAAGACAATTAATCGAACAAAGAAAGATTCAACACGAAACCCTAACACAGAGAGAGAAACCCCAAACCCAATCGGGACGGAGTCTAAAGAGAACGAGAAACCCTAAAACAAAAAATTGAGATCGAAAATCCTCAAGAAACTCATGATTTACAGAGAGAGAAAGAGAGATATCGAAAGGTTGAGAGAGTTCTTCAAAGATTTTTTTTTTTTAATTTGGGAAAGGAATATCCTCTCTTTCATGTATTAATAACAGTGCTATTGTTTATGCGTCGGTCTCGATCTTGGACAACACGTGTCTCCATAACGGTTTAGTTATTATATTTTAAACTTTGAGTCGATTAATTCTGAAATCAATCTAACTGGTCATGCATTCTAAGATGGATCACTTAAACTGAACCGGTTTTGTCCATGATGTCTAACTATATTACGTCGTCGTTTCCATGTTTCTGCAATTTTTTTGGCAATTTCCAGTTTTTGTTTTTCTTTTGTAATTAAAAATGGAGGCAAGAACCATGTTTTGCCAAAAAAAACAAAATACTTTTGCGAATATTTTTTCTTTCTATTTATTTTCTCATTTATATACAATCACATCAAAAAAAGTTACTGTTTAACAACTACAATCTAACCAATAATTTTCATTATACATATTTATCAATTTTTCAAAAAAAAAACATATACTTCACAATAATAGTACAAATGTAATTGGCAAATATAATTACTAGGTAGTGATCCGCACCGTGCCCGGATTGAAATAGTTGATTAGATTATTTATTTTACGTTGTATTAAGAGATTTATCGTGTATCTTTTTATAGGGAAAGAGATTCGGTTCAGATTCAGTTGATCTATTCGGATTTCAGATTTTAGTTAAAAAATTAAATCTAGTTCGGATATTTATAAATTTTGGTTTATATTTGATTTGAATTTGGTTTGAATCATTGCGGATTCGGTCTGGATTCGGGTTTGGGTATCCCTTTAAATTATGTAATTTTTAACAAAAATTCAAATATACTTAATTCATAACCATTTCACAATTATTCGTTGTCTTTGTGTACATAAGCCTATATGTTTGCACCAATTGAATTTACCTAAAATAATTAAACTAATCGAATTTTTTATACCATAGTCATATGTTTACTTATATAATAACATAAAAATATTCAAAATATTTTTATCTTATTTTTCAAACATATGTATTATAGACCAATTTAAATTATAAAACTAATATAAAATACTCAACTATTATAATTTTCTTATATTATAAATATTTATCCGTGCATGAGCAAAGGATAATCACCTAGTTGAACTATTATTTAAGAAACGTTCTTCTTGTGGAAGTTTAAATAATTGTAAAGCAATAATAATGTGTAAACATTTTGCTAAAAGTGTTTCTTTTTTAATATATATAGAAGATTTCATTTTCCCCTACAAAAATAAAAATAGAAATAGGAATTGGAAGTTGGTGAGATAATTTTTACATTCTAATCAAAAATAGCTAAAGCTATGGCCACTGCTATTCTCTCTCCTGGAAGCTCTAACAATAGATTCGATCACGAAACCCTAATCCACCGTAATCATTCTCGCCTTCGCCATCACTCATACGCTTCTACAACAGCTCCTCGCCGCCTCAAGCGAAGCCCCACGTTGTCGTATCATACTAGGAAGATGGTTATATCCCCCGCCATGAAAACCAATCTTGTTATGGGACAAGTCAAGATCCTCAAACGCGGTGAGATACTAAGCACGTTTTGTAACAGTGTTGTAGCTTCGACTAATAAGATTGGACCTGAACCAAAGACTTTGCAGAAGCAGATCGTCTCCGGACGTTACGCCGGTGCTTGTAGCTCAGCTTCTCCTCCTCCAAGCTCTCTTCCTATTCCATGTTTCTTGGAGAACAAGTTACTTGCTTAGCAAGATTCAGGATACCCTAAAAAGGTTGCTTACAACAGTCTCTTTATAAGAGAATCTTGAAGCTTGAGAATGTGATCTTCATCAACAGCCAATTACAACCAATATTTTCTTGCTCAACACTCCAACTCTATAATGGAGTTTCTTGTGCAACAAGTCAGTCACTACTGTGTGACTCTTTACATGGCTTTTGTGTTGTTGTGCTGTGTTTTTTTTACTTGTCACATGATGATCACATCTTGTTATTACATATGCAATAAAATCTTAAAACACAAATTTCTTGATTCTTCTTGAGAAAATCAAAAAGACTAATGACTTTACAAAATAAGTTTATATAGAACTGTTGTTGTTGTTGTTACTCTCAGCTTCATGATTTGTTGCAGGCAATACTTTTTTCCAGAACCAATGTTTCTTCCACAAGAGTGTCATAGAGAAGAAAACCTTAGTGGACGCTAAAGAGACAGCCATCGAGAAGAAAACCTTAGTGGACGCTAACTTCGAAGAGGCTAAGAAGCTTGCTCAGAGAGGAGACGCGTTGTACGTTAGAATCTTTGCGATCAAGAAACTGTTGAAGAAGCTTGAAACAGAGAGAGAAGCTGTTGATGTGAAGTTCAAGGAGGTTGTGAACGGTCTTTCTCATCTTCTTGATGATGCTTCAGAGGCTTATGAAGAGTATCATGGAGCTGTGAGGAAGGCGAAAGAGGAGGAAGCTGCTGAGGAGGTTGCGAGAGAGGCAATGGAGAGTGCAGAGGTCATATGGGTTAAGTTTCTTAGTTCTCTTTAGAGAGGAACTGAGATTCTTGGTTGTGTTTAGAGCTAATGTAAAGCGCTTGTTGGTTCTTGTTTTGTATTTTGTGTTAATGTTTTGTTTCAGACTTTGTGTGTTGGTTACATCAGGAGAGAGAAATTGCGAATAGACACAAAAATAAATAATGTTTTTCTTTTTCAGATTTCTAATAAAATATGGGGTTTTTTGCCAAAACTGACCTAAAACTTGATTTGAAATGCAAAAGTAAACCCAAACTTGAATCAAATGCAAAAGTAACCTAAAAGGCTATTGAAATTACAACCAGCTCCTTGTGAACAAAAAAAAACGGAATTTTTTTTACGTTTCTAACCCCCGCAAGTCTTCTGTCTAGACGACTTACAAGTAAGTCGTCTGGACGACTTACTAGTAAGTCGTCTAGTATAGTACTTCTTAAAAATAATTTAAAAATTTTGTAAAAAATATTTTGGTAAGTGAAAAATTGAAATCATGTAATTAACGTATGTTTAAAGAAATATAAATTAAGATATAACAAAATTTAATTGTTTTCAACATAGATGAGTGAAAGTAGTGAGTCATGATATTCTTTGGTTTAGGTTTTGCCAACATATGTTGTAGTATTGTATGTGTTCTTAGGGTTAGATTTTGGAAAGCATAAATGTTTTTTTGAAAAATTTAAATTTGACCTAAATGTATTTATTTCTGTATATAGTAAACACTATTTAAGTATAATTTGATTTTATAACGTGGTTTGTTAGTTATTTTAGTCAATTTCGTTTAGGGTTTAGGGTTTAGGGTCTGGGACGACTTACTAGTAAGTCGTCTGGTGAATATTTACGGTAGACGACTTACTAGTAAGTCGTCTGATGCACGTTCAAACCGGACCGAACCTTTAGTTTTACCATTTTACCAATGTGCTTTTAAACATAACCGGATTTTTTTACCGGGCATATATAAGATTTTTTTTTTTTTTGGTTTACTGTTTCGCGAGATTTAGAAACTGTAACGTCATTCTCTCAAAGAGGCGATTTCGAAGGCGATTTCGAAGGCGATTTCGAAGGCGATTCTCTGTAATCCATCATTCTCACAACCGTTTCTCACCGCCGTTATCACCGTCATTCTCACCACCTTTCTCACCGCCACTTCCTCTATTTCAAACCCTAGCGCCGTTTGTCTGTAAACCCTAGCGCCGTTTGTTTGTAAACCCTAGCGGCGTTTGTCTGTAAACCCTAGCGGCGTTTCTTTCAGAGGCGTGTCTGTAAACCCTAGCGAGGTAAGTTAAAACGTTGTCTCTTAAGTCCACCGTTCTCACCACCGTTCTCACCGCATTTCTTTTTGGCTGTCTATTTTGGCAGATTTATAACCGCTGTGTCGAAGGCGACTATGGCTTCTCCGAAATTTCAGGTATGCTCTAAAAATGTCTACTGGAAGTCTTGGAAGACTTATAATTAAGTCGTCTCTTCTAGACGACTTAATTATAAGTCGTCTGGAAAGTCTTCCAGACGACTTAATTACAAGTCTTCCAGACTTATAATTAAAATGTTATACTGAGATGGTTGTCTTTCATTGTTTTGCAGACAAAAAAATGGATATTCCAGAACTCCCCCGTAGGTTGCATACATTAGGGGAAGAGCCACCAGCAATGAAAGCTATTTCTTATCATACGGATTGTACGAAGTTGCATAATGCTTTAAAGAATGCTCTTCATGGTGACGAATATGAAGAGCTAAAGGAGTCAAAGCTAGGAGTTTTCATCAAGTTTAAAGAGCTCGGATTTGGTTGGGCTTCAAGGCTGGTGCACTACATGCTCGGATTCCAGCTGGACATAAAGAAGAAGTACGAGCTGTGGAGTCTAGTTGGTCCAGAACCTGTGAGGTTTTCACTGTTAGAGTTTGAAAACCTCACTGGTCTAAACTGCGAGTACATAGAGGACCTTGAGAGACCGAGGTGTGCTGTCACAAAGGAGATGGCTTCTTTCTGGGACATGTTGGGAGTTCATGTCGAAACTGGGCCATCTACTGAGCAGATAATAGCAGCATTTGAGAGATGCGAAGGGTGGTCTCGGGAAGATCGCAAGCGGCTCGGGTACCTTGCCATCTTCACTGGATATATAGAAGGGAGAAAGTATTCAACAGCCACAAGGGTTAGTCTGGCAAGGCTTGTGATGGATTTAGAACGTTTTGAGAACTATCCATGGGGGAGAGTCGCGTTCAAGGTGCTGATGGACTCTTTGAAGGGCAAAGATATTTCGGGCTGTTACACTGTCGATGGGTTTATACAAGCTCTCCAGGTCTGGGTGTACACAGCTCTGCCGGAATTGGCTGCTAACTATGGTAATCCCATACCAAACAGACCGTCTCCACCGATACTGGCTTACATGGGTGGCAAAGGACGCAGATGCTTTAAAGATGCTATCTGCAGACAGGTATTTACTTCTATCCTTTACTCCAAAAATTAAGTCGTCTGGAAAGTCGTCTGGCAAGTCTTCCAACTGGACGACTTACCAGACGAATTAATTAAGTCGTCTGGAATGTCTCCCAGTAGGAAGAATTTCCAGACGACTTAATTAAGTCGTCTGGTAAGTCGTCCAGTAGGAAGACGTCCGGGTTTGCACTCCGTATCTCAGCCATGTACCGGTTAAAATCTGAAACCGTATGGGCATAAGCAGCACCTTTCACCAAGTACAAGAGATGTTTCCCTTTATAAGTTTTGACAATGTTATCTTGAAGGTGATAATAACATATTCCTCGGGTTGCCCAGGGAAACACCTTCTCACACGCACTTTTAATGGCTGCATGTCGGTCGGAGACTATCACGAGAGGCTGCTCATCAGATAAACAACTAGCTAATTTTGTGAAAAACCATTCCCAAGAAGGGTTATCTTCAGCATCTACGATCCCAAAAGCCAATGGAAATATCTGAAAATTCCCATCTTGTGCGGTTGCAACTAACATAGTACCTTCATACTTCCCATGTAGGTGAGTCCCATCCACGACAATGACCCTTCTCTGATACTTAAAACCTCTGATAGAAGCTCCAAAAGAGAGAAATAGATACTTAAATCTTTTTTTAGAATCAAGTTCTATAGCTGTGATAGAACCGGGATTTGCTAAGGAGATTTGCTCGAGATATGATGGTAGACGCGAATACCCATCTTCTGCTGATCCTCTCACCAATATTTGTGCATATACCAGTGCTCTGTATGAAGTGGTGTAATCAAGCGTCATGCCAAACATGTTCTTCATTGCATCAGTGATATGCTGTGGATTCAACCCATCAATGATTCCAACACGATCAATGAAAAGCCTAGCAACATACTTCGGAGTACAGTGTCTCCGCTGAGCGATTTGGTCTCCCACTGAGCATGTATGTGTTTCCACATACTTTGTTACCCAAAACGTGTTTGTTCCATGTTTCACACTCGCTCTCATCTTCCATCCACAACCACTAACCCGACAGGTTGCCACAAAGAGAGTTTTCGTTGACTTATATATTCTGAAGGAGAACTTACGCTTAACTGCTGTCAACCGCAGCTCTGAAAGCAGTGCATCCTTGCTAACAAAACTCTGGTTGACGTAGATACTGTTACCATTCGATCATTCTCCTTCAATAGCATAAGTCTTTTTGAATTCTTCAAAACACATATCATCATCTTCTTCCAAATCCTCATCTTTAACCTTTCCATAAACACTGTAATCCTCACCATTCTCGTCCGCTTCAGCAACAATAGAGATATCAACATCCTTCTCCCCATCATCCTCCTCCCCATCATCCTCTTCCCCATTATGATTCTCATCTTCAACCAAATCATTATCATTTTCAAAAAACTCATCAGCTTCATCATCTTCATCCTCCTCTTCCCTTTCCTCTGAAACTGTTTCCACCTTGCTATGGCTTGATACACAAAGCCGTACTCCATGCGTTTTGGTTATCTCGAGCAAGTTTCGAACTTGTCTATCACTTGTAACATGAATAGGAGGAGTGTCTGGAACCTGCATCATTTCAGCTGGTAACAAGTAGGTTATCTCCACAGATTCTGTGCTCATGTCCAGGTTATAATCTTCTTGAACCATTGCAACAAGTTCAGCATGTGTCGAACCTTCACTCAACAAAAATAGTCTCGCTCCTTTGGAATTATCAACCACAAAATCCCAATTAGAATCTTCCAAAAACCATTCTCCATACACTGCATGTATCTGACGCAACATCTGCAAAATTTCAAAATAAAACACATTAGTAAACATAGAGAAAATGAAAGTTTACTAAACATTGACGCAGACGACTGACGGTTAAGTCGTCTGGAAGACATAGACGACTTACAAGTAAGTCGTCCAAATAGGTTATTTTTGCAATTGACTTTAAAATGGGACGACTTACTAGTAAGTCGTCCAGATTTGTTTGTTAAGAAAAAAATTCTAGACGACTTACTAGTAAGTCGTCCAGGATAAACGGGTTAGTTTTGCATTTGACCGAGTTGTGTCAGATATTTGACTTTTATTAAAGCTAGACGACTTACCTGTAAGTCTTCTCAGGTTATTTTAAAATTCGAAAATAAAACTTAAATATTTAACTTTTCCCAGACGACTTAATTTAAAGTCGTCTAGGTAGAGGACTTACTTGAAAGTCGTCCAAGAGAAGCAAGGTTTGACCAGAATCTCGGAAAAAAATCTGGACGACTTCGCTTATCCTGGACGACTTTCAGGAAGGTCCTCTACCTAGACGACTTACAAGTAAGTCTTCTGGGAAAAGTTAAATATTTAAGTTTTATTTTCCAATTGCAAAAGTAACCTGAGACGACTTACGGGTAAGTCGTCTAGCTTTAATAAAATATTGAAATTTTTGATTTCCCAGAGACGACTTACTTGTAAGTCGTCCAGGAAAAGTCAAATATCTGACACAACTCGGTCAAATGCAAAACTAACCCGTTTATCCTGGAGGACTTACTAGTAAGTCGTCTAGAATTTTTTTCTTAACAAACAAATCTGGACGATTTATAAGTAAGTCGCCCGTGTGCTTAGAAGACTTACCCGTAAGTCTTCTTCAGCCAGACGACTTACGGGTAAGTCTTCGACACGAACAAATCTGAAAATTTTTTCAATTTCATACCTTTCACTAGTGAGATGACTTCCTAAGCACAAATAGTCCTCTCCAACCACCCAGAACCTCAAACGAAAGTAACCCACGAAGATTAGTATGCTTGAATGGCTCTACCAAGCCTAAAAAATTTAGAATCAAAAGCTTGAATTTTTTGGATGAATATGGAGACAAAGTTAAAGAGATGTTGTTTTTTGTTCATAACATTTAGTGCCAATCAATTTTAGGTAGTGTCAATCAATTTTAGGTGCATTAAGAGCTTCAAATTGGTTGTTCATGGTGGTTGTGGTATTGATGGCAATGGCAATATTGTAAATATTTGAAGATGATGAGGTTGAGAGAGTAAAAATGCCATTTTCAGAAAAATAAACAAGAAAAAAAACAATGGCATTTTCGTAAATAATGTGAACATATGGGGTGAATTGGACACAAGAAATGACAAAAAAAGAGAGAGGTTAGTTTTGTGTTTGACTTTGAGTTTTGAGTCAATTTTGCAAAAAGCCCTAAAATATGTTATCAAGAATTCATAAATAAATTAGAGAGATGAAAACAAATTCATACTTCTTTTTGGAATAGGATTGGAGATAGAGATAAAAACAAATATTATTTTTTCAAATTTAAAATGAACTAATTAGTTATAGATAATTAAATTAGATCATGATATATATCTTAAATTCTTACTCCTTTTTGGAATATTCATACTCTAAAAGAATTCATCGAACCCAAATCAAATTGATAACTTTTACTATCATATAATTTTTTATATATTAACAAATTATATATGAAAGCATATCGAAATAAATTACGATATGCTAAAATTTAAATCTAATTAAAAACATTCAAATCCAATTATCAGAATAAGAATTCGAACTGATGTAATAAAAGAAAAAGATCTCCGAGCACTAAAAATGTTTTAAACTATATCTTGGTTTTTAGATCATGTTTCAAATTGCAAACTGGATTTATAATTTCTGATACTAAAAACATCATGTTCATTGACGAACTGTTGCATAATATTTCACTGAAAACTATTCAAATTGAAAAACCAAGATAGATAATGAGAACTAATTATTAAATTAGAACTCATGAATGCATTGATAAAATCTCTTATACTATCATATTAATATTACATTAGAATTTTAAATA
>CAJHQP010009962.1:0-20341 GCA_905132765.1 Moricandia arvensis
TCCCTGGGGATTCGATCCCGAAATACTATAATTTGACCTCTCTTGGCAAGAGTAGTTCGTAGGATTAATTTGATAGAGTTTGCATTCACATACATAAAAACCCTCCTTTCATATATAAAGTTTCTCTGTGATTGACTTGATATGAAGTGGTTGCAATAAAGTAGGGTGACAGTTATACTTAGACATTATGTGAGTCTCCGCTTTTCAAAACCTCTGTCACAGTCTTTGTTTGCTTGAGGACAAGCAAAATGTTAAGTCTGGGAAAGTTGATATGTTATATATTTTACCTATTTTACCCATGATATATAGTGTTTAAGAGTCTTTTATATGCATTTGGTAATGTTTAAGAGTATTTACAGGTCTATGTACTCATTGGAAGCAATTAGAGCTTTTGGGACATTTTGGAGCACTTAGGACGCTCGCCCAGAATTCAGAGTTGCATTCACTTTATGCGTGAACCACCGATCGACGTCACACACTGTGCATCGATCGATGGCCAAATCGACTGCAAGATTAATGAAGGCTTGAGAAATTACAAGTTTTACCCAGAAGTTTCATCATTGCAAGATAAGTCTGTGGCCAAAATTTAGACTATTTATTAGGGTTTTTTGTCTTAGTTTTAACCTAAGCCTAGAAGACCTAAGAGAGATTTGTCTTCTAAGTCAGACACAAGCTTTATAATTGAGAGTTGGAAACACCTTTTTACATCCATTGGAGAGAGAGATCGGATCATTACAGTGAAGATCTTGAACTCCTTATTTTTTTTTATTCTACGAAATTTATTCAGAATTTAATCATGTTCGTTATTGCTATGTATGAGTAATTCATTGTTAGATTTAGGGTTCTTCAAGGGTAGTAATGTCTTGTTGATTTTATAGAATTGTTAGGATAATCATCTTAATTCTTTGTTTAAGTTGTCCTTAATGCTAAGTTGAATTTGATCACCTCAATCTTAGAAGTCACGGTTCCACAGCGCAAGCGAGAGCTTGGTTATGACCCTGATCCCATCTTAAACAATCTAAATAACTCGTAACAAACGAGAGTTGAATGGGAAATTTAGAGAACCCACCAACCAACGAAATCAATATTGTTTGGAACGAGCATCGATCGGCACCACCTTGTGTACATTGATCGACACTCAACTGAGATGGTGACAGCGATCTCATAAACTCAAAGGTTTGAGTTCGAGAACAGTACTTAATTAAAAACTTAGCAATCTAATAGTCTACATTATTTAATCCTACCTGATAATTTCCCCTAAGCATAATCCCTTAATTTGATATTGACAAACCAAATCAATCATGAAAGTGCTTTTATTATTATTATAATTCTTCTAGCTTTAATTCGAAAGAAATAAGTCTATTTTGCAATCCTAGAGTCTATGTGGATTTGATCCCTAAGTACTACTCTGAACCTCTTATTTGAGAGCGTAAAAGTGTGAAATAGGGTTAATTTTAAAGTGATATAAAACCCCACATCAGATGCGTCTAGTCGCCCGTGGGTGACTAGACTTTGCCAAGATTAAAGTCGCCCACGTGCGACTAGACATTGTGTGTCTAATCGCCCATGGGCGATTAGACGTTGTGTTTGTCTAATCGTGCACGGGTGACTAGACTTTGTGGAGAGTCTGTCGCCCATGGGCGAGTAGACGTAGTGTGCCTCTAGTCGACAATGGGCGAGTAGAATTTGTCATGGGTCTAGGCACCCACGGGTGACTAGACTTTGCGTGTCTAATCGATAATCGGTGATTAGACTTGGAAATGATTTGGTTGTTCCATCGATGCACGTCTTGATTCTTTGATTGGGACGAGACAAGTTGGGTGATGAGGATTTTGGATGTGACAATCTCTTGTTTTCTTTTTACTCGAAAGAGATATAGCGTTTCCGCGGTAACTTTCAGGCATTGATTTCGCCGTGAGCACTTTAACCCCAACATTTACCCCCCCCCCCCCCCCCCCCAGCTTGCAACAGTTGGCGAGGCGTTATTGCGAGATGTAGGTGTGTTGGGTTAGTAGGATGAATAGTAAGTTCCTTTTTCTATAATTATGTGGAGTAAACTTTCAAATTGTTTACTTGCTTACACCCACAAGAAAACTTTTCCAAGGTAGAAAATCCTTTTTCTCTTTCCACACTTGTTGGGTTTTTTTTATCATGGCCTTCTTCAACAAAGTTTCTGAGAATGCATTGCCTACCATTTTCTTTTCAGAGAGCTTACGAATTTGGGTGACGAGATCTTTCTGAAGGTTTGAGTTTTTTACGACATTCCGTCGATCCTAAGGAGCTGAAGGCGTAATTGTAAGCGACCTGCGGTCTCGCACCTCCACGAACTGATTTTTGGAGTGCCACGAGACCATCCTTCGTAGAGCCTGCCCTGGGGCCGAGTGAATATAGGAGTTCTTTCCTTGCCACCATCTGGGATTTTATCCAAGTCCCTAAGGAAGTAGACTTTTAAATGTCGAAACATCGGGAGAGTTCCATCTCTCCGCCTTGTGGCTACTTTTCATGCTACGAAATGCACCTTCTCCAGTGTCGCATATGGTTTCCCATCCCGAAATTCATAGTCCGGTTCATAGATCACTATGTCTTGTCGATAAGCCAACTTTTTCCTGGCGGCCTGCAGAACCTCATTGGAATTTTTGTTCGGGGTTATAAATGTTGGGGTCAAAATGGTAATCTGGAAATCAATGTCTAAGATTGATACTCTCAAGGAAATTTGCCAAAAAAAATTTCAGAAATGTCCTAAGTAGAAATCCTTGGAATATCAAAACGACCTCACCATCGTCCAACTCGTAGTATGGTGAGTATGACCATGTCCGTCCTACCATATGGCGAGTAGGACAGAAAATATGATGACCAGTCTCCCCCTTCGGGCTTCGACTGATCTGTTTCTTGTTTTGTCTTGATTAGAATTAACGTTGAAACTTGACAATAAAAATAGCAAAGTCTTGTTTTCTCGTATGGATCCAAATCACTTGTATAAAACGATAACGGTTAGCTTGATACCAATGTTATCTCAGCTATACGACTTATTTTCATCATCTCGTAGAACCAACATCATACTGAAGGTGACTTCTCCGAAAGAAATCGTAAAAGCGATTAAGTGTATAAACAGCCAGAAAAGGTCTAAAACACAGAAAAATCATACTTATGGTTTTAAACGAATTTGTGACGGTCTACCTAATATTGCAAAATAAGATAACTTTCAGGTTTCAAGGATAATCAGGATGATCGAGAGAAAATGGAATATTTATGCTAAGTGATAAACTCAAATCAAGAGCTGAAAAGGAAAGACGGCCGACATTGGGGCATATATAAAGAGAGCCAAGGCAACGATCACACGATTCTGAAGATTTGAGAACTTATGCACTTAGAAACCCTAGGCTTTATCCTCGACATGTTCGCTTTCTATGCCTGGCACTCGACTACTAGACGAATTGGCCCAGGGAGTCTGATATCTTGTTCCACTATTTCAATTCAACTACGTTCGACTTGATCCTCGGAAAGGTATGTAGGCAGCTTTTCATAAGGTCCGGTCTGAAATCTTTTAAACCTTTTTCGTCTCTTTCGTCTACTACTAAGCAAGTAGCAGCTCACATATTTTTTCCGGCATAGTTGGTTATGCTAGCAAACTTAGTTAGTTTTTACTGTCTGTGTCATGCCATTTCCTTTGTAATCCCATTTCCAGACAAGCTTCATGTATGCTTTTACGCAAATTTGAAATAAATATCTACTTTTTCTAGACTCGCTTTATTGTCTGTACATATTTTTCGTGTTTATTTGGTTACTTGTCGTTGGCTCTCACAGAGAATCCGGACCTCTGGGAAAGTTAGGGTTTTCTTTACTTTCCTTATTTTGCATAAATCGACAGTGCGAATTTCGGTTCCCACAGTTTGACCCAGATTGTAGATCATCTCAGTCCCCGAATGGAAAGACGTACACAACCGTTCGAAAGAACAGTTCGTCTGTTTTATTTTGTAAAAGAAAAAAAGCGAGTAGGTGTGTATACTATACTTGTAAACTCTCATACTTCAAAAAATGTTTCCCTCAACATCAAGAAAACGCTTTAACAAAGCAAACTCTCACAGCAACAGGCAGAAAACACCTAGGAAATGTGATGCCTCATCAAAATCGTTCGAAAATCAATTGACAATCTAAGATTCGTCTAAATGCTAGCGACATATCCAAACCGTCACGAACATAATCTCGAGGACTATACATAATCTCTTGCCGCAATCATTCGTTTAGAAACCATGTACAAATATCAAATTGAATTTTGACGATTAGCCAGAGTCTTGAAGATCTTTCGACTTAATAAAACGAGTGTCGTATAAAAGTCAAAATTATACGAGATATCTTCAAGCATCAAAGCATTACTCTCAATTTACGTTGAAGCAAGTAAGTCACGGAAAAGAATCAAAAAACATTTGCAGCAAAGCAAAATTGAGAACACAAGTAGCAGCGAGCACAACAAAGGGAACACTTTCTCCTCACTCGTTGACTATATCTACCGCTGGTTGACCTATTCATTCCACCCAAGAAACCTACGAAAATGTTGCACGATTAGATTGTAACGAATAAACCTTTCGTAAAACTCCATGAGTGTCACCAAGAAACTTTCACAAAAGGATCGAAATCAAAGTAGGAATGTTTCTTGTTGGGGTCAAAATCGGTCACGACAGAATCAATGCTAGAAAACTCATGATAAATATTTCTTATCTAAAAAAGAAATATAAATCCAGTATAAAAGCTTCATGTAATTTAAAAGAAAGAAGTTATACAACAAGTTCTCGGATAGGATGGTCTGATCCAAACAAACAACTTTCGGGAAAACAAACGACTGTTGTGGCCAACAACGGTTATCTCGAAATCAGTGTTAGAATTTCGTTTCTGTACAAAAAATTTCTCAACACAATCTCGATAAAATTTCCCAAGCTAAAGACTCTAGAAAAATGGATACACGTGATGCACAACATCCAACTCACCGAGCACGCGAGTTGTGATGTGATCTTGGGCTCATATATGAAGTAATGGCCGTGAAATACATTCAGAAATTGGCCCATGATGTTAGCTAACATGTCCAGTCCATTTTTATCAAGTTCCAAGCCCAAGAAGATCCAAAATCAAGTGGTTTTCTTGCTGTCTAAAAAGAGTGACGAAAATTGGAGAATAAATTGCATGGAAAGCTTCTCTCTCCTCCATGCATTGTTTTGTGATTTCTTAGACTATTAAATAACTAGCTTTGTGAGCAAGTTTAGTTTCCTATAAATAAGTTGTAATCTCCATTGAAATAAAAAAAAGTTTTGTTTTCAGTAAAGATTAGAGAAGTTTCTCTCTTTCAAGATGTGATGTCTTGTAAATTTTGGAACTCCATGTTCATGGTGTGTCATATCTATGTTCATGGCTGGTCTAGACTTATCATAGATCCTTTCACAGATCTTTGTGGCATCTCTCAATCCATCTCTCTATCCATTCCTTGTTGGTGTGTCATATCCAGCAAGCTTTCGATTTCTTTGGTGTGTAATATCTAGAGAATCGATCCACTGGTGAATCAAAGGAATTTCCGCAACCTTTGTGTGCCATTCAATCCACATCCTTTGATCTATTGAGATTTCACAGTCTCTTGGATGCAAAGCTTATCTCCTCACCAACTTAGAGTGCAACATCCTTGGGAGGTTCTCATCATTTGGTATCAGAGCACACTCGGAGTTTGGTATTCACTTCTTTTATCCATCATTCTCATCTATCCATCTTCTACAAAAAAAAGGAGTTTTATTTTTATTGTTCTTCAAATCTGCTGGATCTTTTGGGAAGTGTGTGTTCAAGTTTTTCTTTCTTTGGAAAGCAAGATTTGAGGACAAATCTTTTTGAAGAGGAGGAGTATGATGTGATCTTGGGCTCATATATGAAGTAATGGGCGTGAAATACATTCAGAAATTGGCCCATGATGTTAGCTAACATGTCCAGTCCATTTTTATCAAGTTCCAAGCCCAAGAAGATCCAAAATCAAGTGGTTTTCTTGCTGTCTAAAAAGAGTGACGAAAATTTGAGAATAAATTGCATGGAAAGTTTCTCTCTCCTCCATGCATTGTTTTGTGATTTCCTAGACTATTAAATAACTAGCTTTGTGAGCAAGTTTAGTTTCCTATAAATAAGTTGTAATCTCCATTGAAATAAAATAAGTTTTGTTTTCAGTAAAGATTAGAGAAGTTTCTCTATTTCAAGATGTGATGTCTTGTAAATTTTGGAACTCCATGTTCATGGTGTGTCATATCTATGTTCATGGCTGGTCTAGACTTATCATAGATCCTTTCACAGATCTTTGTGGCGTCTCTCAATCCATCTCTCTATCCATTCCTTGTTGGTGTGTCATATCCAGCAAGCTTTCGATTTCTTTGGTGTGTAATATCTAGAGAATCGATCCACTGGTGAATCAAAGGAATTTCCGCAACCTTTGTGTGCCATTCAATCCACATCCTTTGATCTATTGAGATTTCACAGTCTCTTGGATGCAAAGCTTATCTCCTCACCAACTTAGAGTGCAACATCCTTGGGAGGTTCTCATCAAGTTGGACCAAGCATGGACTGGACCTTATGCCTTCTGATTGAACCTTGGCGGATCCACCCCTTGTTTTGTCTCGATCGGAGTTATCGTTGGGACTTTACGATAAAAATTGCGAAGACTCGTTTTTCTGAGTGAAGATTCATGGTTATCGTATAAACGGCAACGATTTACTTAATACCAAAGTTTTCTAAAATATACGAGAAGTGTGAACTTCCTCGTTAAATCGACGTAATATCATTAAACGTTGTTTAGAGGAAATCGTGAAAATTTTTAAGTTGAAATACGGCCCAAAGAGGACTAGAATGCGGCTAAACACCCACTTGCGATCTCATACAAAATTAAGCCCATCAATGTTACGACGGTGTATCTTACTCCTAGAAGAAGATAAATATCGCGAAATCGGAAGATAATTGTCAAGTCCAAGATAATGATGAAGATCGAGATAAAAAGGAATATTTCCGCAAAACGATGAACTCGACCGAGGGGCAAAAAAAAGGAAAGGTGAACCGACCCAGAAGGCATATATAAGGGGAGCTAAAGAAAAAGGTGCAGGAATCCGAAGATTTAGACCTAGAGAAGCTCTATTAGCTTATAAGAACTTATAACTTAGGTGGCTAGAAGGACAGAGTTATACTCAGACGTTTCTCCATCTTTGTTCGACGATTCTGGTTTCCTTAGACTCTACAACAGATTGCACTTAGAAACCTTAAGCTTTATTCTCGACAAGATTGGTTTCTATGACTGGCACTCGATTACCAGATGAACTTGCTCCGGCAGTTCGATCTCTTGGTCCACTCTTTTAATTGAACTATGTCCGACTTGATCCTTCTAAGGGGTACTTAGGCAGCCTTTCTTAAGGTCCAGTCCTAAATCCTTCAAAAAAATTTCGTCTTTTTCGTCTATTGCTAAGCGAGTTGCAGTCTATTGCTAAGCGAGTTGCAGCCACATAGGTTTCTCTCGACATAGGTAGTAGAGCTAGCAAACTTAGTCTCGTTCTACTGCTTGTGTTATACGAATTCCATTGTGATCCTATTTCCAGACAAGTTTCATGTACGCTTTTGTCTCTGGAGCGCTCGTACGCAAATTCGAAATAAAGATCTATTGTTTTTTAAATTCGTTTTGTTATCTTTTCATGTTTTCCAAGTTTACTCAATTACTTGTTGTTGGCTCTCGTAGAGAATCGGGGATCACAGGGAAAGTTAGGGCTTCTTGACTTTCCTTAATTTACGGAAATCGACGGTGTGAATTTTTGTTCCCACAGATTGGCGCTAGAAGTAGGGGGGGTACGGATTACTCTAACTATGGACACAAAACACTTGATCAAAACGATGTCTGGAAATACGAAAGACAATACCACAGCTCACGACAACGTTGGTAAAAAAACTCCAGCAGTGACTGCTCCCATCGCCAACGCTTATGCAAACGCCGCAGTGCTTGAAAAATAGAAAACCTAGTCGCGACTTTTCGCCAATGGCAGAGAACCAAAACGAGCTCGCGATTTCCCTCACTAAACAGAAAGGGAAAAGATAAAATCTATCAAACCCCAAATTTTGTCTCATTACCCAGTTGGAAAAATTTCAGCGCATAAGGGTTCGACCAAAAGACGTTTTTCAAAAGCTTTTCGGAAAAATAAAACTTGCTCTCCCAGAAATTACGGAGAAGCCCTAGATTACTCACGGTGAAAGGGAGCACAGCAATCGGGCGCACAACCCCCACTGTTGTATTTCTTCCGAACAATTTTAGAAGAAACGAATTTGATCTCTATTGAATCACTCGAAACCTAAAACAGGTGATGAAAACTAAACTAAGGAAAACGAGAGATCGTATCCCTCACTGCTAAAACGTTTTCTGAAACCTAAGATTTTGTAAAAAGTCAAGCTTTGATTCTAAGTGACATATTCAATGAATTCTCGATGATTGTCACTTAAACTTACTTTGGAAAAATTAAAAATCCCCTCGAATCAATCCTGCAAAAACGAGAAAATCTTCGATTAAGTTGACTCCCGATAATTAAGCTCATCACAGCCAAAGTTTCAAGGCTAAAACCAAGGACCAAAATTTGGGGAACAGCCACAAAACGTGAGTTTACCGAAAAAACGCCTCTCGTACAGCCAAACTCGAAAACACCCTCACATAACGACTTTCGTAAAATTAAACTCAACAACATTTTACGAAACAACTTTCTCATGACATTTCGTGGAATAACTCTCGTAAAATTAAATCTCAACAACATTTTCCGAAACAACTTTCATAAAATCAAACGTGACTATTTTATGGAACATCGTTCGCAAAGTGAAAAGAGATAGCATTTTATGATACAATTTTCGTAGAAAAAAATTGAAAACATTTACGAAACGACGGCACTAGCATACTATCAAAACTCAAGCCAGACCAGTCCAACTTTCCGAACGGGTGAACTGGAACGAACGAGCAGTCCTTTGGATCACCTTTGCGTTCTCATTTGAATCCCGATCGAAATGCTTTTCGTTTCGTCTCAATTGGAGTTTATGTTGAGATTTTACGATTAAAACAAGTTGGACGCACACCCTCCAACTCGCCCTGATGGCGAGTTTGATTTATTCCCTAAAATTCGCCTCGTGGCAAGTTGTGAAAACCCTGATGAGCTTCTCCTTTGTGTCCTCTTTTGAATATCGACAAAAAACAATTATGACTCGCCTAAACTCCTTGGCTTGCTCCTACTCGACCTCTTGGGCGTCCTACTCGCCATCTTGGGCATTCTACTCAACCTTACCTCCATATTTGCGTTCTCCTTTGAATCTGGATCAAAACGTCTCTTGTTTTATCTGGATTGGAGTTACCGTTGGAACTTTACGATAAAAACCGCAAAGACTTGTTTTCTTGTATGAATTCAGATTGATCTTATAAAACGGCAACGGTTAACTTAACACCCTAGTTTCTTCAACTATACGATTAATTTGAACCTTCCTATAAAAATTGACGTTGTATCAAAGGTACTCTTTTGAAGAAATCGTAAAAACGTTTAAGTTGAAAAACGACCCGAAAAGGTCTGAAACATGACTAAAAGCACACTTACAATTTTAGACGAAATCGAGCCCAATGATATTATGATGGTCAGGAGATGATAAAAGTCATCGAAAAATAAATGTTAATTTCAAAGGATAAACACCAATATCAAAAAATATGGATCAATGAACCAAAACCGCAAGACAGGTTCGAGCCTACACGCAACCAGGAAAAACTAATATTTTTACCATTCTTAAAGGCATACATACATGAGAAGAGGAAGGGAAGATGAGCAAGTATAATGGAGAAGAGGTTAATCCAAACCTTCGAGAAAACAAAGGTATGGCCGGCTTGGAAGTTTTTGGAATCAAACTTGGAATTTTCGTAGGAAGGTACAAAGAAATAAAAAAGCTTTAGGCCATAAAACTGTAAGGAACTTAGGATCTAGGAGAATAGTCTAGCAAGCTAAGTCTTAGGCATTTTCCTGTCTCGATCTATTGTTCGGTGACTGTTTAGGCATATCTTGCAAACCGATATAAACTCTCAAAAAACTGAGAAACGATCACCACACATACTCAGCTCGCTTCCTAAATAAAGAACTAGAAACGCGAACATCGTCTTAAACCCGAATCGTTCCCAGAAATTCTCTTAAAACCAACATATTCCTAGTCATCAACCCAAAACTCACCAAGTCACATCCTAGAGTCGTCTTTAAACCGACCTGGGTTGTCCATCATCCCAATCTGCGAAAGAAAAAATGTACACAGCCCTTCAAAATATCGGTTCAGCCGTTTTCTTTCCTAAAAAAGGAGGGATTAGGTATGTATACTATACTCGTATACTCAAATACTTCAAAAAATAACTTTGTCTCGGAATCAAGATAACGCTTTCGACAAGGCAAACTCTCGCAACAGTATATTAGAAAATCATTTAGGCAATGCGAAAATCACGAGTAATCTGCAAGAGACATTCTCAATTTACTTCTATGCCATTCACTTCTCGTAAAACTTACCCGAAACATCCTTTGTATAGCCACACCAAGTTATAAGAAGAAACTTTCAGAAACGAACGTAGCAAGTTTTACGGAGAAGTGTTTTTGAAAAGTTACGTATAGCTAAAAACAAAGTCATATGACTCGTCCCTCAATGAAAAAAACTAAACTTTATCTCTCCGCACTATGATCTTACAAATCTTATCCTTTAGCCATGCGGTTCGCTGGCTTTTGCCTCCCATCTCCCTTGGTTCCATCCGAGCAGGCAATCATCTCGCATCGGTTCTTTATCGAGCCTCTTAGGTTTTCTCTTCATCATACAAAACAAGAACAATTTTCGTACGATTATAGGTAAACATTATACGAAATATTCATTGTATAACCGATACCTAAAGTGGAAAATCTTTTCTAACACCATTGGCCATCTTAGCATGGAAAACTCTGACTCGGCCCATCAATCTCGACAACCGCTCTTTGACCCTCGGCAAATTACGCCTTCTGATAAAATTCAAATCGGAATTCGGCATCCTCTTTAGGACAGTTGTAAACTAACATGACCTTAATGTTAACACGAACGTGCCATAGTCTAATGCGTGACCAGAAAGTTCATGGGCTGTGCGGCTGAACACATCCTTCAGACCAAGCCAAAATGTTTGAGCGACCACTGCTCCATCCAATCACTAAACAGCAAAACGACAATCCACGATTAGTCTAAAAACGCCAAGTACAAATAACTATCTTATAACCCAGATTCGGAAATCATATGATAAATTCTTAATATATCAAAAATTAGTCGTAACCACCGAATGGGTAACAGAAAACTTAAACTTGTCGACAACCGACCAAGTTCAATATGTTATGCAGTTTACTCTAAAACCACAACGTTTTACAAGTAAAAAGCGGCACATAAGGAAAAACTTGTGACAAAGCTCCTAGAGCTATATGAAGCATCCTTAACTATACACGAAATAAATCTTGGGGGGCATACTCTTCACATAGCACAGTGAAGGAAGTCGCACATTCTCAGGGTCAAATTTACACGACCCATTGGTCATAATTCCTCGCTAACAAATCAAACAATCTAACGTCCGAACAGGAACAACAGTTTTGGCCGCAAACATCCGCAAACAAAACAAAACATTTATCTGTCATAAGGTTAAAACGAAACCCTTGCGATGCCACACATCTTCAAGCCCGCGAACATTTCAAGCATGAAATGCGGCATACAAAAGAAAAACTCAACCTTCGACACAGCGAGATGTCGTTGACGCTCGAACAATTGTTTTTCGTCAAAACTTTGTGAAACGGAATGCTCACCTTAAAAGGAGTCCATCCGCAACAATAAAACACACACACCTTCTTAAACACATATCTTTCGCGAAGATTCAAAAACGGTAATATCTACCAATAAGTTTGTTGCTGATCACAACAAACTCTCAATGTCCTACACAGACTAAGCCATCTCATAGAGATAGCTCTCGAACACCCGACACAAGGGTAATAGCGCTTCAAAAGAAATTCAAAATTTTGGTCAGCACTTTCGGGAGACTTAAAAATTTTCCTCGAAGAGATGCTTGATTCCTACCATACAAGTCACATAATCCTACAACAATCGCAGACTTTAAAGAGGGACGGCATCAGGTCGAAAGCGATACGGGAAATGTAAGCCGAAGTAGTCATCACACCCCCTAAAACCGTGATTAGACCCAGCACACTGGTCTCTAAAGTCTCAAGGCATGATATCAAAAAGATACGAGATCCTGAAAGCATGTCTCTTCGTCCATATCTAATCCTTCTCGAAACTTTGGAAAACTTCTCAAACATCTCGAAAGAGCGATGAATAAGGCGATCCGCAAAAGAGTTGGGAGCGAGATGACAACTCGTATCCTTCCCTCTATACTTAACAAAAATCTGAATCTACTTAAACTCCTTTTCAAGTGAAAAGCCTAGTTTATTCATTAAAAAAAAGTCGCAAAGCGGCCGGGATCCGAAGCCACACGCTGTCAGTCCCGAAAACATAAATACAGCCACACTCGGCCAAAATAAACAGCCTACGAGGCTAGTCTCGAGGCTGACAAAGGTCCAATATACAATGCCATTGGCAGCAACATGCCCGATAATCTCTACACGACACACAGCTAAACCATAAAGGTCTCACTGGAAAACAAGAAGTAAGAACCTTAACTCCGGGACGCACTACCACTTTTAACGGACCTTTTCAACCATTGATTCCGCCTAACTATCCAACCTCACGCTTCTAACGAGCTGGGGGCTAACTGTTAGGGTCAAAATCGGTCATGGCAGAATTTATGCTAGAAAAATCCCAAGAAATATTTCTTATCTAAAAAAGAAGTATAAATCCAGGACAAAAGATTCATGTAATTTAAAAGAAAAAATTTATAAGACATATAGGATGAAAATCAAAGATAGGATGGTCTGATCCAAACAAACAACTTTCGGATCGGAGTTACCGTTGGGAAATTACGATAAAAATTGCAAAGACTCGTTTTCCCGAATGAAGATTCATGGTTATTGTATAAAAGGCAACGGTTAACTTAACACCACAGTTGCCTAAAATATATGAGAAGTGTGAACTTCCTCTTTAATTGACGTCGTATCATTAAACGTTCTTTCAGAGAAATCGTGAAAACGTTTAAGTCGAAATACAGCCAAGAGAGGCCTAGAACGCGGCTAAAGACCCACTTGCGATCTCATACGAAGTTAATCCCAGCAATGATATGACGTATATCTTTACTCGCAGAATAAGATAAAAATCGGTAAATCGAAAGATAAATGTCAAGTATCCAAGATAATGATGAAGATCGAGATAAAAAGGAATATTTCCGCGAAACGATAAACTCGGCCTAGAGGCAAAAAGGAAAGGGGAACCGATCCATAAGGCATATATAAGGGGAGCTAAAGAAAACGGCGTAGGGATCCAAAGATTTAGAGCTAGAGAATCTTTGTTAGCTTATAAGAACTTAGAACTTAGGTGGCTAGAAGCACAGAGTTATACTCAGACGTTTCTCCATCTTTGTTCGACGATTCTGGTTTCCTTAGACTCTACAACTCATTGCACTTAGAAACCCTAAGATTTATTTTAGACAAGCTCGGTTTCTATGACTGGCACTCGATTACCAGACGAACTTTCTCCGGCAGTTCGATCTCTTGGTCCACTCTTTTAATTGAACTACGTCCGACTTGAGCCTCGAAAGAGGTACGTAGGCAGTCTTTTTTAAGGTCTAGTCTCAAATCATTCAAACCTTTTTCGTTTTCTTTTTCTATTACTAAGCGAGTTACAGACACATAGGTTTTTTACGATATAGGTGGTAGAGCTAGCAAACTTAGTCTCGTTTTACTGCTTGTGTTATATGAATTCCTTTGTGATCTCGTTTTCAGACAAGCTTCATGTACGCTTTTGTGTCTGGAGCGCTCGTACGCAAATTCAAAATAAAGATCTATTGTTTTCTAAATTCTCTTTGTTATCTTTTCATGTTTTCCAAGTTTACTCTTCTATTACTTGTCGTTGGCTCTCGCAGAGAATCCGGGACCTCGGGTTTAGGAAAAGTTAGGGTTTCTTGACTTTCCTTAATTTACGGAAATCGACTGTGTGAATTTCGATTCCCACATTTCTCGAAAAATCTGTGGAAGCATCGCTACTTTGACATCTCAGTACAATGTGCCAATCACCCATCACTTTCGTATAACTAAAATGATTTATAGAAAACATTCTGGCAAGAAACAAGATCGGTATCATGCAAAACGACTTCGCAATTAAAAAAATGCAAATGAAGAAAACTTAATCCTAACTCGCAAATATCACAAGTAATTTGCCAAATTTGACATGGTCTGTTTATTGTTCTAGCAGGGTATAAATATCTTTAACAATTAACTATCAAATTAACCCTTCATCCTAACACACAAAATAATACACTTGCCAAGAGAGATTAGGTGTAGTACTTAGAGATCGAATTCACTAAGAACAACGGCACACGATAGATTTTCTTATTTCTAAAGACTAAGCTAGGTAGATATATATATACATATATATATATATATTTATATATATATATATATATATATATAATATTCATTATCAAGAATTATAAATGAAATATGGAAATATGATAATAATGCAAAGATAGAAATATGACACTAATGCAAATATGGAAATATGTTATTAAACTTAACTAAAATGTAAATATGCTAGATCTAGGGTTTCATGCTTAATGGATTATAGGAAATAAGAAGCACGGAAATGTAAATATTCTAGAACTCAAATATTAACTATTCTGACCCTTTTAACTCCAACCCTCGTATGCGAGTAAAAGGAAAGACCATCGATCGACGGCTAAGGCCTGATGTCGATCAATGGTGAAATCAGAAGGAAGTGTGAACGAGATTTGATGTGCTCACCAAGCTAATTAGACCAGCTCTCGCATGCGCCTAACAACCAAGTTCAATGGAGTCCATTCTGGCACAGAACCTACTCTCATTGTCGTTCATGTCCTACTTTTGCGATCTTGGTTAGCTACTTTAGAATGCAAGCATTAAGCACAACTCAATTGATGGATATTATCTCAACCTAGCAATCCTAATTTTGGGCTAATCCATGATTGCCATCTTTCAAACCCTAAATATAGTTGATGACTACTCAGACATAATTAAAGTAAGAATAGCAATCTGAATATAATGCATAGATAAAATATTGGAATTCCAATACAAATCTCCCTAAGCAGTTTTGAATCTTCTTCCCTAAAAACCTTAAAACTATAATAGAAAACTAAACTCTCTTTTCTTAATTCTCTCCAACTCTCCACACTCTCCACCACACCTTTTGTGTGTGTAATACATAAAGTATAAATATAAAATCATAAAATCTAGGTCAAAACTCGTTCAGGGTATCTTCGTCGTTTGTATCTAACATGGGCTTAAGATCGGCTGTCTGCGAATTGGTCATCGATTGATGGAAAGTATGCAACATTGATCGATCTTGGTCTTATACCATCGGTCGACGCCAGGATAGTGTTGTCGAGCGATGATTTTCTTGTACTTCGACTCTCTCAATGATCAACTACGGATTCTTGTCTTCTAAATGTTCCAAAAGCTCCAAGTATATCCATATATCTCCAAAATATACATGGACCTGTAAAGACCTTAAAACATAGCCTAGACACACATAATAGACCCTAAATAGAGTCTATAACATAGCGTAAAACTGGTAATAAATAGGCTATATCATAGTCCAATCCATGTTTTGTGTAGGAAGATCTCTGCATGCGAGTATGCTGCGCCAGCCGTGCAATTCAGTTGCTATTTCTGAGACTTCTAGTAAGCTCTTGTCCCGGAAATACTTCCCTAAGAGAACTTTTCCAAGTAGATTCGAGGGGTTATGCATTAGGCGCCATGACAGCTTTACTAAGAAAACGTCGATGTAAGTCTGAAAATATTGGAAACCAAGTCCGCCTTGGTCTTTCTGTTTGGTCATTTTTTCCTAGGATAACCAGGCCATTTTCCGAGTCTCATCTCGGTGATCCCACCAGAATTGAGTTACTGCAGATTGGATTCTCCTGCAAGGCAAACCTAGAATCTTAAAGCACATCATCACATAGGATGGTATTGGAGTTAGAAAAATCTTCACCATTGTCATTTTCCAGGTCGTGGTTAAAAAAAAGTTTGACCAGCCACTTGCTTTATGTTTGATTATGTTCACAATGGATGTGAAAAGGTCTCGCTTCCGTCTACCAAAGTGTCCGGGTAGTTCAAGATATTTCCCAACTCCTTCTTCTCTATATATTTGTAGCCTCTCCTTTATTGTATCTTTAAGGCCAGCTAGAGCTTTCTTAGAGAAAGTTATGGAGGATTTTTCGATGTTGATTCGCTGCCCCGATGCCTATTCGTATTGATTCAGGATCGATCTTAATGCCAAGTGGCTGACTTTGTTAGCCTTAACAAAAAAAATCATATCATCTGCAAATAAGAGGTGATTCACTTGGGGGCACCTTTTAGCCACTCATATACCTTCCAAGTTCCCTTCCTCCTGAGCTAAAATAAATAATCCTGAGAGAACTTCACTGCATAAGATAAAGATATATGTTGAAAGTGTTTTGCGTTGTCGGATACCCTACTAAGTTTAACTTTTCCTCTATGTGCGCAGTTAATGAGGAAGGCTGATATTGAGTTTATGTTGAAAGGGTTATGCTCTATGTCCGCCAAATTTGACGTGGGTGTATTTTTATGTTCTAATGGGGTAATAATATCCTAAACAAACAACTGTCAAATTAACCCTTAATCCTAGCACACAAAACAATAATACTCTTGTCAAGAGAGATCATGTGTAGTGCTTAGGGATTGAATCCACAGGGAATAATGGCACACAATAGATTTCTTATTTCTAAAGACTAAGCTAGGTAGCTATATATATTGGTAGCAAGTAATCAGGTCAAGGAAATATTCTTTATTAGAAGGTATAGATACAATATGGAAATATGCTAATAATGTATATATCGAAATATGCTAGTAATGTAAATATGGAAATATGCTAGATTTAGTGTTTCAGGCAAGTGGATTATAGAGGATAGAAGCCAAGGGTATTAATCATAGAACTCGATATCTAATGTAAAAGACGATCACCTCTCGCTGCAAGTCTAATCTATTGACTAAGTCTGATGTCTCAGCTCTCGCTTGTTGACACGGGATGACCATCGACCGATTGCAATGATCCTGCGTCGATCGATGGTATCTCGAGTCAAGCATTAAGACCTAATCGATGTGTTTCACTAAATTAACTAAACAACTCTCGTTTGTTTCTAGCAACCTAGCTCAACAAGATTAATTCTTGTAGTAGACCATTCTCTCGCTTGCGCCTAACTATCCTACGATCAGGGTTCTAGTTAGCTACTCTAGAACACAAGCAATAAAAAAAATTCTATTGATCGATCCAATAATAACCCTAGCAATTCTATTGTTTGGCTAATCCATCAATACCATTAATAAACCATAAAACTAACAAGAGATCTACTCAGACATGATCTTTGTCACAGAAATCATAGATGAATAGATTAGATATAAAATAGAAATCAAATAAAGAACCAAAGGAGTTCCAGGAGGACTCTGAAGGAGTTCCTCCCTTCTCTCTTAACCCTAGAACAGTGAATAAAATAAAGCTTAGCCGTCAACAATGGCTTAGAAAACTATATAAATTAGGTCTAAACTCGTGCAGGGGTATTTTGGTAACTTGCCATGACATATGGGCTTTAGTTAGCCATAAAAAAAGTCGGGCCTGTCTTCTGGGATCACCGTCGATCGACACCAAGGCTGTGCCGTCAATCGACACTCATTCATCTTCTCGACAGCTTCCTCTCGCGAGGCAGGCAGGGCCATTCTCCAGTAAAATGGGCATAAGTTTGGCTGTAGGATTCTGATTGACCTCAAACAGGTGGCATTGGAAATCTAACGCAAATCTCTATCTTCTGTTAAAATATCATCTCAATTTTACCGTGGAAAGTTCTCTATCAATAGCCAAACATCTAACGCATCTGCGAAGTTCTGCATCTCTAAAAGCTTTAGAATCACCAAAGTTCTCTAGAACGTACCTGAACCTGAAAATACTCTAAAAGATACTCCTTACACATATAATAGACCCTAAATAGGGATGATATCATGTCACCATAATGGTAAATATCAGGCTCTATCAACTCCCCCAGACTTAACTTTTTGCTTGTCCTCAAGCAAACAAAGCATGTGAAAGAGGTTTTGAAAAGCGGAGACTCATATAGTGTCTAAGTATAACTATCGCCCTACTTTGTTACAACCACATCCTATCAAGTCAATCACAGAGAAACTTTATATACCCTATCCTAGTGTAGCAACCAAATCCATTCTACCAACAACTTAGTAAATACTAGCTGACTCACCCCTCTACTGACTTCATTTCTTTGCATAAAATAAAAGTGCATGCTTTACCTTGGAAGTATCGATCAAAGGACACATGGACTCTTACCCCTGCAAGTATCTGAGCACACAGGTAGCCTTCTCTGCTTCATTTCCTCTCTCTCTTCTCACTTCTTCTCAGTCAATGTCTCTCTTGTTTTGAGGGTATCATTTTATTTTTTAATTGACTAAGATATTTAGATAGGCTTCAATGAATCAAGCCCTAATGGTTTTTGCCACGAGATTTTGTTCACTTCTTTTTGACCTTTATCTTTTTCTAGGATCATATGAACCAAGCTTTAATGGTTGAAGCCACCAAATCATGTTCAACTTCTTTTTTAATCTGAAAGGGAGAGGGAGGGGAATCAGAAGCACACAGACTTGCAGACTTGCAGAAGGAATCCGATCCAATGTATACCAAATCCCAAAGCAAGCAAATAATGTTAGGATTAATGTTGGAAATCAGCTTCGGTTCCTTCAATCTTTCTAAGCAAGTGTGATATAGCGGCAGGATGGTCCACTTTGGTATCTCTCGTAATCTCTGCAAACAACCTTATGGGAATGGTGCTAAAGTGTGGTTAGTCAATAATAAATCTTGATCATAGTCCCCTTCTTGACTTAATAAAAATTTTTGAAAAACTTATGTATATATGTAAATAACACTCAAAAACAATCAAATAGTATTAGAGAACCTCCCCCATTGTCCCCAGTGTAATCCGCCCGGATTGGTTAGAAAAATTAAATCATAAGTAATTAGCTTAAGTATAAAACTCGATACCTCTCTCTGTAAGAGAGCGTCTATCAATGGTTGGATATGGGCGTCGATCAATGGTTGGATATGGGTGTCGATCGATGCTAATTATAAAACTCAAAATAAATAAAAACAAAATCAGTAATACCTCCCCCAAACTTAAACAACATTATCGTCTATGTTATATAGTCTGAGATTGGGAAGAAATAAATCATAAGGACCAATTTTAGCAAGCAAAAACTGATACACGTGCTCGTTGATGGTGATCGTCGATCGACACAGTTAAGTTCCTATTGATCGATGCGTTGCTTACTCCGTCTATCGGCAGTGATCAAGTGTCGGTTGATGTTCTATGCAGATTGTCTTCCTCGTATTTTTTATATCTGAAATATATAAATACGAAAATTAGTAATAAATGAAGAATAAAAACTAATTAAAACTTACTAAACAGTGTGTTGCCTCCCACTCAGCGCTTGGTTAGAGTCTTAAGCCCAACGTTGTGAATGCTCTGACTAGAAAAGAGGTTGATCAACACTTGGAAAACATGTGGCTACATCTTCGTTTCTCTTTGATATAGCCTATTTATTACCATTTTTAGACAATATTATAGACTCTATTTAGGATCTGTTATGTGTGTATATGCAATGTTTGAGGTCTTTACAGGTCAAGGTACGTTTTAGAGATATATGGAGATACTTGAATCTTTTGGAGCATTTGGAGAGGAATAATCCGTAGATGATCACTGAAGTACGATATTACCATCGATCGACGATACAACGTAGGCATCGACCGATGTTACATGACCAAGATCGATCGATGTTGCACATCTGCCATCGATCGATGTCCAGTTCGCAGACAGCCGATTTTCATGCCCAAGTTAGAGACATGACACAAGATTACAAAATTACCCTTGGACGGGTTTTGACCTAGACTTTAGGGTTTTATATTTATACTTTATGTATTGCACCAGAAAGAGGAGGCAAGAGCTTTTGAGCTTGTGCTAGTGTTTGCTACTGTGTGCTAAGTGTTCTAAGTGTGCTTTGAAACCCCAATATTTTATCTATACATTTATTCAAATTATTATTCTTACTTTAATTATGTTTCGAGTAGTTACACTACA